>BTHU01000011.1:5737500-5840000 GCA_036184795.1 Tokudaia tokunoshimensis | reverse complement strand
TCCACAGTTTGTGCGCCCCAATGGAGCGTCCATCCCCTTAGGATGGGGAGTGGTCCCTGGTTTTTTTTTCTTTTTCTTAGATATATTCTTTATTTACATTTCAAATGTTATCCCCTTTCCTGGTTTCCCCTCTGAAAACCCCCTACCCCATCCCCCCGCTCACCAGGCCACCCACTCCCGCTTCCCTGTCCTGGCATCCCCTACACTGGGACATCGAACCTTCTCAGGACCAAGGGCCTCTCCTCCCTTTGATGTCCAACAAGGCCATCCTCTGCTGCCTATGCATCTGGAGCCATGGGTCCCTCCATGTGTACTCTTTGGTTGATTGTTCTCTGTTTTAAGTCCTGGAAAGTGTAGTGCCTGGTACTTGCTCAGTAAATATCCGAGTGGGATCGCTCAGCAGTAATACCATTCTCGTGTTCAAAGATTAGTGTACCTGCACATTTATGCATTTTCATCTTTCCCTTGTTTTGTTTTCATTTAGTTTTAATACTGTTTGAAACTGTTCCCCCCCTTCCCTCCCTACATATCCGTTGTTAAGAAAAGAAACAAAAACTAGAGAATTCTGTGCTCGTCTAACCTTCCATTTTCCTAGCTCTTGTGCACCCCACACACTCTATGTTATATCATATAAAGTCTTTAGCAATATGATATTCTGCTTAAAGATATAGGAAAGAAGTTCTATGAAACTCTATGAAAGGAAGGTTATTTTATGGAGTGTGCATGCTCTACCCAGAAAAATACCTATTAAGAATACAAAGGGTACAAAAGATAATACTGTTGAAAAAAATAAACACGATTTCCCATCTTGATATACCCACCCCCCAGTGGAAACATTAACAATGAATTTTCTGACATACACAGTGCCCAGAGATGCCCTATACCTGTGGCCTATTGACAGCATTAACCGGAATCAATGAGGTGGGGTTTTTGTTTGTTTGTTTGTTTTGGTTTTCCGAGACAGGGTTTCTCTGTGTAGCCCTGGCTGTCCTGGAACTCACTCTGTAGACCAGGCTGGCCTCGAACTCAGAAATCCTCCTGCCTCTGCCTCCCAAGTGCTGGGATTAAAGGCATGCGCCACCAGCAAGTTATTTTTTTAAATGTATTTTTAAAAGGAGACATGGAGTTGGTGGGAGAGGACACACTGGTAAGGCCCTAGTCCAGAACGAGCCAGAGGTGAAGGGAAGGAAATGGGTAAGATCAAAATATTCTGTATATGTGTGTGAAACTCTTAAAGGACAAATAAGATAGTTTAGAATCTTTAAACATTTATAATATAGAAAGAAAATTGAAGAGAAACTTACAAAGGAGTAGCAGTAGTTAATTCTGGTAGCAAAATTATAAATAATTCTAATAATTTTGTTACATATCTCTCTGGAAATGTTAAGTAGGGAAATACCACTTTTATTATCAAGTAAACTAGAATTCTTTTCAGAGATTACCAATTTGTGTGTGGTGTGTGTGTGCGTGGTGTGTGGTGTGTGTGTGTATGTGTGTGGAGTGTGGTGTGTATGGTATGTGGTGTGTGGTGTGTGTGTGTGTATGTGTGTGTGGAGTGTGGTGTGTATGGTATGTGGTGTGTGGTGTGTGTGTATGTGTGTGGAGTGTGGTGTGTGGTGCATAGTGTGGTGTGTGTGTGTGTGTGTACGCGTGCGTGTGTGCATGCACACGTCCCTGTGTTCTACTCTCCGCACCGGGGAGATGGAAGCGGGGTGGCTGACTCAGTCTTACCTGTCCTTTCTCCTTGCTGTGCTCCTCATTCAGAACTTGAAATCGATCTGTCCACTTGCTTGCCTGAGGGAGAGAGCAGAACAAACGATAAACCTGTAACATAGAAACCCATTCCCCACGACAGCTTGCTCTTCATCGGGTGCCTATGAAACCCAACCCAAGACTGCTGGCCCGTTTAGAGTGTCTGTGGCTGGAATGCTCAAACCCATCCGTCTCTGGTTGTACCTCGGGGTTGGGATCAGTAGAAATGTGTATGACACAGTCAGTATTTTAGGTTACAAAGTGGGGGCAGGGGAGTCTGTCACACTCTGGGTTTGGAGGTGTCCTAATTCAGGCTACTATTGCTAGGACTAAACACCATGACGAAAGCAAGCCGGGGAGGGAAGGGACGCAGAACGGGATGGGAACTCGGGCAGGGGAGGACGCAGAGGCCATGGAGAGTGCTGTTTACTGCCTGTTCCGCATGACCTGCTCAGACTGCTTTCATATAAACCCAAGGCCCGGCCCAGGGATGGCCCCACCCACAGTGGGCTAGCCCCTTCCATATCAATCACTAATTAAGAAAATGGTCTACAGGCTTGGCCAGTATCAGGACTTTATTTTTCCAAGCAAGGCTCCCTCCCCTCCAGTGTGACCCTTGTGTCAAGTTGACAGGAAACTATCCAGCACAGGGGAGAATAGCCATGGACAGGATTTAAGTGAACATGTGATGTGTGATGGCTGTGTTCCAATAAGACATTATTTAAAAAAAAAAAACCAGGTGTGAGACGCTAAGGGGTCGTGGAACTAGGGATGCTGAGTGCCTGGCTCCAAGACAGGCAACGTGGTGCATGGGAGACACTGTGGTCTGTGGAAGGTAAATGTCGGCTTCTAATCTCAGATTCACCGCAGTCGCGTGCAGAGCAACCACTGGCAGCCTGGAAGAGGATTACAAAGACACCCTGGAAGATTATTTTCTTGCTTTTTCTAGGGTGTGGTTTCCTTCCTCGTGTTGGCATTTTCCATCTATTATCTTTCGTAGGGTTGGATTTGTGAGAAGATATTGTGTAAATTTGGTTTTATCATGGAATATCTTGTTTTCTCCATCTATGGTGATTGAGAGTTTTGCTGGGTATAGTAGTTTGGGCTGGCATTTGTGTTCTCTTAGGGTCTGTATGACATCTGCCCAGGATCTTCTAGCTTTCATCATCTCTGGTGAGAAGTCTGGTGTGTTTGTGTGAGAAGATAACCACACAAACATAAAAATAACATCAAAGATAACAGGAAGCAACAGTCACTATTCCTTAATATCTCTTAACATCAATGGACTCAATTCCCCAATAAAAAGACATAGACTAACAGAAATATTTTTCATGTAAATCTTCAATTTTATCAGAAAATGTTTGTAATTCCTCTTTCAATTAATTTAATAATGTTTTTATGTCTACCATTTTATTTGCATTATTTTTCATGATAATTTTTAATTTTAACATGTTTTTCTATATATTTCTTCTATTTTATCAGAAATGTGTTCCATGTAAATATCTGATTTTATCAAAATATGTTTTAAATTCCACTTTCAATTAATTTAGAAAGGTTTTTTATGTCTACCATTTTATCTGTATAATTTTTCCATGAAATAGTCAATTTTAATGTTTCTCTATATATTTCTTGAATTTTATCAGAAATATTTTCCATATAAATCTTCAATTTTACCTGAAAATGTTTATAATTCCATTTTCAGTCAACTTAGAATTATTTTTATGCCTACCATTTTATCTGTATAATTTTCTATGATGATCTTCAATTTTAACATGCTTTTCTATATATTTCTTCAATTTTATCAGAAATATATTCCATGTAAATCTTCAAGTTTATCAGAAATATTTATACTTTCAATCAACTTAGGAATACTTTTATGCCTACCATTATTATATCTATATAAAATTTTCCATGATAGTCTTTAATTTTAACATGATTTTCTACATTTTTCTACCATTTTATCAGAAATATTTTCCATGTAAATCTTCAATCTTATCATAAAATGTTTCTACTTCCTTTTTCAATTAATTTAGCAATGTTTTTTATGTCTTCCATTTTACTCTTTAATTTTCCATGAAAATTGTCAATTTTAACGTGTTTTTCTATATATCTCTTCTATTTTATCTGAAATATTCTCCATGTAAATCTTCAATTTTATCCTAAAATGTTTTTACTTCCTTTTTCAATAAAGGAACATGCTTTTCAAGAAAAAAAAAAGACACTATGCACTACCGGACAGGGGTGTTCATAACCACAAGAGAATTCCTATTGAAATTCCTATAAGCCAACTCTGCTCTGGTGACCCAACAACATGGTCTAGTCGAGAGGAGATTTGGGGAGACCTTGTGGAGGTGTTGCTCCAGTAATACTGGGGAATGAGTAAGAGACAGATTCTGAAAACAGAGAGGTCACTGTTGGCAGAAAAGGCCTCGGGACCACGGTAGGGAACAAGGAGTCGTGTTCTAAAAAGAGGACACTAGGCCAAAGGGACACCATCACTGTAAAGTACAGTTGGGTGGAAAACAAGACCTTGCTACTTGTTAAGAAGTCTGAAGAGTGTGTGTGTGGCTGGGGGCTGTGCCACTGAAAGACTAAAGTCAGACAGGACAGCGACATGTGCAGCCAAGAGGTATATTGAAGGGAGGCAGGCAAGATGTAGTAATAAAACAAGAAACACCAATCCTGTTTCAAAAGGCCCCTACCATTTAAAAACTTCACAGGCTCTGATGGGGACTACATTGAATCTATGGATTGCCTTTGGTAGATGGCCATTTTTACTATGTCAGTTCTGTCAATCCACGAACAAGGGGGATCTCTCCATTTTCTGAGATCTTCTTTCTTGAGAGACTTGAAGTTATTGTCATACAGGTCTTTCACTTGTTTAGTTAGAGGTATCCCAAGATATTTTATATTATTTGTGGCTAATTGTGAAGGGTGTTGTTTCCCTAATTTCTTTCTCAGCCTATTTATCATTTGTATAAAGGAAGGCTACTGATTTGAGTTCATTTTATATCTGGCCACTTTGCTGAAGTTGTTTATCAGCTGGAGGTCTTACTCTTATTAAAAATTGTGCTACTCCATTTGCTTTTTAGGTAGGTGCAAGTATGTACCTGTGTGTGTGCACGTAAGGTCAAGGACTACTTCTGCACACCAGTGGAGGTCAGAAGACAACCTGTGGGAACTGGTTCATTCCTTCTCCCAGCTGGATCCCTGCGGTTGAACCTTGGTCTTCATGGTTGGTGGCAAAAGCCTTTACCCTGTGAGCCATCAGGTTATAATACTCACGGCTACAACCCCGAACCCCCACCAACACAGAGGGATGACTGGACTTGAGGCCTCACAAGGCTATACTACCAACCTATGCCTATTAGCCTTTTTGATTTTTTAATTTCTTTCCCTTTATCACTGTGGTGAAATAACTTTTATAGAGTGATTATGGAGTCTGACTTCCAAGTGAAAATAAAATATATCAAAGATACCAGTTTGTCAATGCAATGCTATACGTAAACCAAATGTAAGCTCAATGCTTCAATATGCATTTTTTTAAAGTGAGATCTACAACTGCAATTGGGAAAACATTGAATAATATGAATTGACTAGTTCGCAGTAACGTTTTTATTTGTGAAAACTGAAACAGTTTTAACTACTATCCCGTATTCACATCTATGAGTCAACACCTATTACAAACTAGGCATTTGTTGTGCGACAAGAAAAAAAAAAGAAAGAGAACAAAAGCATTTGGTGGGAATGAACCCCTTAAGAGAATAACCAAGGTGATGGCGACCTGGCTCTGCGATTAAGAGCACTGACTGCTCTTCAGAAGGTCCTGAGTTCAAATCCCAGCAACCACATGGTGGCTCGCAACAATCTGTAATGAGATCTGACAGCCTCTTCTGGAGTGTCTGAAGACAGCTACAGTGTACTTACATGTAATAATAATAAATAAATCTAAAAAAAAAAGAAAAAGAAAACGAAAAAGAGTTCTTACTGCTCTTGCAGAGGACCTGGGATCAGCATCCACGCCATGCCTCAAAACCCCCTGTAATTCTAGGTCCCCGGGGTCCAGTGCCCTCCTCCTGGCCTGTATGGGCACTGCATATATGCCGTGCACATAAGTGCATGGAGACACACACCCATAATTACATCATATTATAAGTTGTGGCTGTGGTCATCACGCATGCTGTACCTGGCTGTCAAGGAGCTGTAGCATGTTCTGAAAGTCCTGGGGACACGGAAGATGATCTTCTCTCAGCTCATTAACGTCTCTTAAGGTGCCTATGTTGGACTTGATCTGGATGTTAGACTTCTGTATTTCTAACAACTGCTACGGACGACAAGAATCACACACAACAGAAATGTCAGGTGTTTATTTAACTGTAACAGTGAAAAAGCCTCGTTCAGCTCCCTGTCCCCCCAGGCACTCCTTGACGGTCTCCTCAGCTTTGCTCTTCTCCTACCCATCTCTGATCTTTGATATATCCACCAGAATATGGAAAAAACGGGAAGGAGACTGATGTTTTAAAAATGGCCTATTATTGGGAGCTAGGGTATGCCAGTGTCTGTGGGGGTGTCAGAGGACACCCGCAGTCCGGTCCCACTTTCTGCCTTTCTGTGGATTTCAGAGACTGAGAGGGGACTGAAGCCGGCTTGCACACAGTTGCTTTACTCGCTGACCACCTCTCTGTCCCCCAATTCAACTTCTGGCCTTTGATGATGGGTCTTTAAATTTTTGACAGAAACATAACGTCTGTGAGAGGAGCTGGGTATATCTGTCTCTTTCTGTTTTTTTTTTTTTTAAGGCAGATCTTGCTGCGTTGGTCAAACTGGACTTGAACTCTGGCTGGCCCTGCCTCGGCCTCCCGAGGGCTGGACTGCAGGGGTGTAACACCACGCTTGTGACAGTTCTGATATTGGAAGTTAGGATATTGGCATAGAAGACGAACACCGTCCAGGGGCTACACCCATAAATCAACTAGGGATATAAATGTTTTAGTTTTCCCAAAGTTAACTACGGAAAAAAAAAATAAATCTCAGACAACAGGCAATAAAGTTAACATCGAGAACATTATATGACTACTTCATTCTATGTTCGCTGCAGCCTCTCAAAGCGGGAAGAGGAGCTTTTCAGTACAGAAGCTTCTTCCTATGAACACGACAGCTCCCAGGTGGTAAGGCCAGGGTGAAGGCCTTAGATCATGAAGACCATGTGTGACCTTGGTACGATCTCAATAAAGCGACACAGTAGTCCAAGATCCACCCCACACAAACTCTGACTAATCACGATACCCTGACACTAGTCAGATAAACCCCAACAACAGGGTTTCCCATACAGGCAACCCGCAGTTCAGATCTTTAGGTTCCACAGCCACAAGGCTGACAGACTAGCACCGGCCACTGAGAAGCCTAAGGAGACAGGACGACCCACTGTAACATGGTGTCTTGGACAAGATCCTGAGCAGGAAAGGAAATTAAAAGGATTCTGGTGTTGTCTTTAGTTTTGCTTCTGAAACTCACCCGCCCCTAGAGGGAGCCCAAGGATCGACCCCAGTTCCCTCCTACTTTCCTCCTCAGGAGTTGTCCGATCATAAGGCACTGGATCAGCAGGCACAGAGGATGGGACTGAGGAGTCCTCCATCACACGTGTCCGTGGACCACAGCTGTCCTCACACGGCACAGGGCCCACCTGCTTACATTAGAGACCTGATCCTCCTCAAAGACTGGGTGTGGACTGAGGAGAGGGCTAGCAAGTATTCTTCCTCTCTCTTCTCCTCCTGCCTTGGTGATCTGTACCAGCCTTTCCATCCACTACTTGGAACATTCTAGAATTTGTTCGAGGGTTTATGGTTTAAGGCTATTTAAACCTAACCAGGTAAGGAAGTTTCTCCTGGAGTGGAACAGATACGTCTACGGGGGTTCTGTACTAGGGTCTGGGGACAGACCGCCCACTCGTAACTAAACTGTCTCTTACCTGCTCTACCTCAGTGTCTCATGCTCCCCGGGATGCCCAGAAGACCTGACCCCTGGCCATGATGCCATGCTAACGCCAATCTCAGAGCAAACAATCCTGTGAAAACGTCTAGGGTGCATACTTACATATTCTAGTGCAGAATTCTTTGAAGTTAACTCTTTAAATTCCCTCATGAACATCTCCTTGACCTTCTCCATCTCCTCGAGTAACTTCTCCTTCTCCTCCTCTTTCCATCTGTCAAACAGCTTCAGAAAGTCTTCTTCTTTTGTTTTCTGCATTTCATAGTCCTGAAATTACTTTAATATTAGGTCACAAGAGGCTCTGGTATATAACACGTATGCAAATTTTAAAAAACAAAGCATAGCTTCACCCCAAACCTGTTAGTGTTTCTTCTTTGGATTAGACCTGTAATAATACTTTCCAAAACCACTGGCCTACACACAATGATTCTTCCACAGCAAAGCGCAGACGGGGAACAGGCAGATGGCTCAGTGGGCAAAGGATGCACGCACACCCACATACATATACTCAATAAATAAATGCAAATCAATAAATAAAACCACCCGAATTGGAGTCTGGAGCTACGGCTCAGTGGTTAGCAGCTGCATGAGCCTGAGGAACTAAGTTCAAATCTCTTGACACCAAGGTAGAAACCCAGAAGGGCGCCACACGAGCTTACAGCCCTGTGCTGTTCGAGTCAGAAAGAGGAAGACTGCTGAGGTCTGAGGGCACCCGGCCTTGTCCAGGTTCAGTGAGAGAGACTGTGTCAAAGGAGTAAGGCCTCTGGCCCATACGAGTATGCATGCATGCAGCACACACATATATCATATACAGATCATACACACACAAACAAACACACTGACACACCCACACTGACACACTCTAACACACACACTAACACACTGACACACACACATGCTGACACACACATGCTGACACACATAGACACACTAACATACACACTAACACAGACACACACACGCTGACACACACACATACAGACACACCCACTGACACACTAACATACACAAACACACACAGGCTGACACACACAGCCACACTATAACACACACACTAACAGACACACACATGCTGACACACATACTAACACACACACAGACACACACATGCTGACACACACTCTGACACACACACACACTAACACACTGACACACACATGCTGACACACACTGACACACACTAACACACTGACACACACACATGTTGACACACATACATGCTGACACACACACTGACATACTAACACACACTAACACACTGACACACACACATGCTGACACACACAGCCACACTCTAACACACACACTAACCCAGACACACACATGTTGACACACACACACACACATGCTGACACACACACTGACACACTAACACACACTAACACACACATGCTGACACACACATACACACTAACACACTGACACACACATGCTGACACACATACATGCTGACACACACAGCCACACTCTAACACACACACATGCTGACACACATACATGCTGACACACACACTGACATACTAACACACACTAACACACACATGCTGACACACACACACTAACACACACATGCTGACACACACACACTAACACACTGACACACACACATGCTGACACACACAGCCACACTCTAACACACACACTAACCCAGACACACACATGCTGACACACACACACTGACACACTAACACACACACTGACACACACACACACATGCACACACACACACACACACACACACACACACACACACACACACACACACACACACACACCCACCCCATGAAGCCAGCATCCCTCTTTCCCCGAGTCTTTTACTTGTCATTGCCCCAGCTCCTGAACAGAGCGCCGCCCTACCTTGGAGAACCGGGCGGCCTGAGAGAGCTGGGCAGACTCCAGCTGAGCCCTGGTAAGCTGCAGCTGCTCCTTCAACATGTCGATCTCCGTCTGGAGCCTGTCGGTCTGGGCCTTCGTATTATACTCTGTGGCAAGAGAAGATCTAGTTAGAGTACGGTTTCTTTTATGAACTCACGTGAAAGCTTACGGGGCACAGTTCTATGGATAAGACAAAGGAAAATGCTCTCTCTCTCTCTCTCCCTTGGGACTGCCCTGAGCCCAGTCCTGTTCTTGACTCTTTAAAAGCTGGAGCCCTTCGTGTGACCCGACACTTCATTAGTTTTAGTGGCTTCTTTTCACCCTTTACTGTACTAAGGTTGATTATTCAACAGGGCCACCGTGAGATCCTTGTTCAGGAAGCGAGCCCGGTGGTTCCTAGCCACGGCTGCTCGGGACTTTTTCAGAGATGTCCGTCTCACTCAAAGCAGAGAAGCAAGGGCTTCACCTACAAGTAGCACAATACTGAAACCATATAGTCACCATGGTTTGCACTCCCACCCAAGATTCCTGAAGTCCCCTATCAGCGGTCACGGAGAGGGCTGGGGAACCGAGACACAAGCTCGGGCAGTCATCTGTCAACTAGGGCACAAGTGAAGAACGGAAAGGTGGTGAAAGGAAGGGTACTTATGTGCATGTACTTACATGAGGACGTACACATGACTGAATGGTATACATGTGCTGTGAGTGTAGACATGAAAGGTATGGGAACCAAAGCAGAAAGTCAGAATCTCAAAGATGACCTGAAGAGACAATACTCGTTTCAGAGTCTGAAGCGCGCTCTGACACGAGTATGAGATAGGATAAGATACTGAAACAGAGAGACAGAGATCAGTTTCATGCCGAAGAATGGCGGGCCACTTACAAACAGCCCAACACTTCCATGTTTCCGAGATACCGCTTACTCGTATCGGTGGTCCACCATGTATAATGAAACTTTCTGCCGTCTGTTTTGCTTCTACTACAAAGCATTATGGGCGGGAATACATACAGACTGGCCCCCAATTGAAGAAAATCAATACAACTGTTTAAAACACTTCTGTAGGTTACGGTGGCACAAAGCCCGACCTGCTCGGGGAGGAGGAGACGCTACAGTCTTTGAGAAGACTGGAACAGTGGGAAGACTGGCTCCTGAGGTAAACCACAGAGCACACTCACATTCCTGGATCTGTCTTTCTACCTCTACCTTCTGGTTATTTCCCATCAGCACCCAAACATGCTACATCCCACATAAGACAGATTTCTCTTGTCTCTACATTTCAACTGAGGTGATGTGTCAGGTCTCTGGCTTTCCTTCCCAGCACACATGGCTAACACGTCCGTCCGTTCATCCTGGGCCTCCATTTTCAAACACAGCCATGTAACTCACAGATGTAAGTGTGTGTATGTGTCTAATGCAAACGCTCCTGTCTCTTCTCACTTTTAAATCCTTCCCACCCCTAACCCTCTATCACAGAAACATTCATCTAAACAGGAGTAGGTCCTCATACGTCTCTCACTTTGACTCCAAGTCATAGCTCTGTAGGCTCTGCGCCCAACATGTGTTCTTTGTACCCCCCCCTTCCCGCCCTGGAACCATCTGGTCCAGGATTCTCTCTTATGTCACTTGGACTTCCATGCAGGTCCTTATTCTGCCAGCTTCTGCTATTGTCCTTGCAGAGACTACATCTTTATCTCTGTCTCTACCGTCTTCTATCACCAACAGCCAGAACGTTCTCTTTAGGGTACTAATTACATCATCATTCTCTACAAAGAAATGTCACCCCCTGGCTTGCCACCGTACTGATGTAACACCCACCGGCCAGGGCTTTCATCCGCTCTTGAGATGGGTCGCCCAAGCCTCCAGCCTTCCACACACCTCTGCCTTACTCACCCCGCTCCTCCAATCTCCTTGCTGTTCCTTAAACACACATCCCAGCCTCTCCTCCTGCCCTCAGTACTGAAGTGCATGTACTCTGCCCCTTCATTCTCATCAGAGAGTGGCTTCCTCATAGGACTTCAAGCTGATTAGATGTGGCCTCCTCAGAGAGCTTCAAAGACCACCTGAGAGGAGTCTCCCTTTGTCCTGTCTTTCCATTTGGCACTTGGAAAACACCATACTGGGTTTAAGTGTCTCTTTAGCCCTCTGTTAGAATGCAAGACTCGAAGCTGGACTTCTCCAGTCCGCTCCCAGCTGTGTGGTAGGCAGGGCACCGTGAACGCGCACCTAAGGGGCTTAGCATTTACTCCCAGCCTATGAGACTCTCTTTTGAGAGGATTGAGGAGCCCTGGGCCACGTCTTGTCAAGAAAGGGGAAGGGAACAGGAGGAAAACAACTCTGGGCACAGAGTTCATGCTTACCAAGGTGAGACTCTTCAGTGTGGCGGCGCTGAATGTGGCTTTGTAGGAACGCTTGGTTCATAAAGGCCTTGTCACAGAAATGGCACTGGAAAGAAAGCAGCAAATTCAAATGTCTGCAGTGAGTTTCCCCACCTGCTCACAGTTAAAACCGGGATCTGAAGCATGGCTTAAGGCGGCTTTCTTCCTGAAAGATACAGGATGTGGGCTATGACATTAACTCAAAGAGCAAAGGTAAAGTTAAGAATGCTCTTCCCAAACTAAAATGAGTCAGCGGGATATATCTTTTGGCACTTGAAGCAACCCTTCTGGTAATTCTCGGAAGCCCTACAATGCTACTACATTGTACTAGGTTGCTACCACATTGGGTTTCTATCTTCTTACCACCAATTCGTTCAAGGCAGGAAGAAAAACCTCACCAGGAACTAGCCCTACTGATAACTTGGCATAGGATTTTCAGCTTCCAAATATTTTCGAAAATAAATTTCTGTTACTTAAGCCAACTAATTGATGACACTTATTATAACAGACTTAGCAGCTAATACAGGTGTGTGTGTGTGTGTGTGAGAGAGAGAGAGAGAAAGAGAGAGAGAGAGAGAGAGAGAGAGAGAGAGAGAGAGAGAAAGGAGAGAGAGAGGGAGAGAGAGAAGTATTTTAAAGCTAAAAACATTCGCCTATGAACATATACATTCATGAAAACCTCTCAGACAAATATGGTGTACAAAAAAACATAAAGAAGAATATGGGGACAGAAATATTTCCTCTGGAAATGGATGGAGGAACACTATTTTTTAAAATTAGGAGTATGAGCTCTGGAAGTTACTCCAGGGGATGGTCCCGCACCGATATATCTATTTTTTATTTCTTCTTCTTTTTTTTTTTTAACTTAAACTTTCCCCAAAGTAGAGGATGGAAAAGGAGCAAACACCTGTACGCATCACACCCTGGAGGTGGGGTATGTGTCAGCCGCACTGTTCTACACATCCTTCCAGGGTTATTATTACTCGGCCCATTGTTTGTTCTCATTAGTTTTTCTTTCAAAATCTTCAATATATGGAGATCCAGCATACGGTTACTTTGATTTTTCTGTATATTGTAAATTTTATACAACAAAATACTGAGGGGGGAAAAAAAGACAATGTACATTGCCATTGTAACCCCTTTACACATTCTGACTCCACAAAACATGTCACACTCAGGTTCCCAATGGGAAAGGGGCCTTCAGGAAGCAGACATCCTTAAATGTTCCGGTTTTACTACATAATTCCTGTGATTTACTGAAGCAAAGGGAGTGGAAGACAAAGATAAGGAATACAGAAAAGGGAATGTGATGTCTGGAGGTGACCTTGATCAATCTCTTGGCAGAGTCCAAGGCCTCTGGACTTGAGAGAGAAGATGAACCTGAGGTGCAGGCAGTCATGTGACTTCTGCCATCACGCGGTCAACCAGCGCTGGCGCTTGTTTTGTTTACCACGGGGCTCTCAATCCTGCAGTCTCAGGTTTGGTTTAAAGAACTCTATGCTAAGTATAGCCACACAAAGCCCATTAACAATGGCTGTGATGTAGACGTGATAGCATTCCCATTCCACAGAGCAGACACCAGCGTACATACAGCTATTTGTTAAGGTCTAGCAGTCGAGACAGCAGTAGAGAGGGGATTTGAACCCACTCTACCTAGAGAGCTTCTGTGTTACTGTTCTCTGTGGAAGCAGAAGCATGTGACCTGATTCTTTGGCATGACCACACTTTTCGGTTTATAGCACAGTCTACCAGACAAGTCAGAACAGAGGTCACTGGATGGATTATGTCCATCAGTCAATAAATGATTCACACCCCCATCTTCTAAGTCCTGACAGCATCCTTCTAAGTCAAGGAATTTCTTATACTCTGAAAATGCACATAGTCCCTCAACAAATTATCTTAGACTGAAGGTACGGAAGAGAGAAAGAGAGAAGAGAAGAGAGGGAACAGGGTGAGGGGAGAGGGAGGGAGTGAGGGAGAGGGAGAGAGAGAGAGAGAGAGAGAGAGAGAGAGAGAGAGAGAGAGAACACATACATCTCAGTCCATCTAGAGCCCAGTTTCCTTTTGCAGCCCGAAGACAGGCAGACTCATTTAACTCAGATTTTCCTACAGAATCTAATTCTGTCGACATCCTCAACCACAGTGTCAGGAAGGTGTGGCTGTTCCTTAACAAGGGGAGTTCCTCATTTCACACCTCTGGAATCAGAATCCCCAAGACATCATAAACTCCTGGCAGGTAAGGGAAAGCCAGAAGGAATGCTTGGCCTTAGAACACATCTCCACTTAAAGGAAATTGAGAAGTGTGTGTGTGTGTGTGTGTGTGTGTGTGTGTGTGTGTGTGTGTGTATACTTGGTCATTAGAACACATCTGCAATTTAAAAAGTTTAAATGTATGTGTGTGTGTGTGTGTGTGTGTGTGTGTGTGTGTATGTACTTGGCCATTAGAACACATCTGCAATTTAAAAAGTTTAAATGTGTATGTGTGTGTGTGTGTATGTGTGTGTGTGTGTGTGTGTACTTGGCCATTAGAACACATCTGCAATTTAAAAAGTTTAAATGTGTGTGTGTGTGTGCATGGCCATTACAACACATCTCCAATTAGAAAAATGTAAATATGTGTGTGTATGGGTATGCACATGTGTGTGCATGCATGCATGTGAGTGTGTGCTGGAAAGGTGGCTCAGCAGTTAAGAGCACTGGGCTGCTCTTACAGAGGACCTGAGTTTGATGCCCAGTTGCTACGTGGTAGCTCACAACTGTCTATCACCCCAACCCCAGGGAATCTGACACCCTCTTCTGGCTTTTGCATGTATTGTATGCATGTGCTATATGGACATAGATGCAGGTAGAAGACCCACACACATAAAATCAAAATAAGTTAAGTTTTAAAAACATACACATATTAGGAAGCTTCTAACATAGCAGGTTTTCACGTGACTTTTTCAAACATCCTTAGTGTTACCTCCCTTCCTGTTTCTGCTGTACTCTCCCCTGCCTCTCCCTACTTAAGCTTTCCCTCCCTTCCCTCCTCAACATACTGTCTATCCTCCCTGACACACTTTCTTCTCCTCCCCTAATGGTTCCTCTTTCTAGTTTCTTGCCTGCTACAGGTACTCTATGATAAACCTACAGATTCAAAGATTCAAAGCTAGGATCAGCATATGAGAAAGAACATGTATTTATTTTCTGGGTCTGGATTACTAAGACTATAAAAAAATACATTAAACTATAATAGTAATTAATAGAATCATACTGAACAGGTTACATACAAAGTTCATAATTTCATTTTTTTTACAGATAAATAAAATTCCATTAGGTATCTGTAGCACAATCTTATCATCCACCGTACAACTGATATTTATCTAGTTGCCCTGTGTAGAGAGATAGTATTCCTCCAAGAAGTCTTAGGTTATCAAACAAAAACCCCAGTGGCAGGTACGGGAATACCCTATAGAGTTGCTGATGGTCCAAGAAACCCTCAAAACGATATGGTGTATTACCAGTGTTCTTGGTTACCTACTAGAACATGATTGTAAGACCCACACTTCGAGTACGGGATATGGGAAAATCAAGCTGGTACTAATCTGGAAGTTTCTTTGCTGCTGGCTAGTTTTCACGGTGCCTTAAGGTGTTGTGAAGGCTACAGAGGGAGAAAAGTCACCAACAGTCTTACGGAGCTGTGAATCCTGCAAACCATAATAGCAGTCGCCCTGGAAAGATAAGCCAATTAGTGCCACAGTGTCAATAAGGTCACAGGGCAACCAACAGCTGGGGAGGTGTCACGGAAAAGAAAGTAGATCGATCGTAAGAGCCAGGTATCAGGAACTTTCCCTAGAAACAGCGTCTCCAAGACATCAGAAGGCCACTGCATCCGTGAACCGTGGTCACCAGCATAGAACCTGCACAAAGTCAAACTGGTCAGCACTCCAGCCTGGAGAAGGAACAGGCTTCCGAGATCCTTCACTAACTAGCTCAGTAGTTTATTGGCAGAGGGACAGTCAAGATTTCTTCTGGGGTGTAGTTTGTCCACGTTCCAGTAGAGGGCTACCTACATGTGGGATGAGGCCCTGGGTTGGATTATTGCTCTGGTAGTAGGATTATTAATCAGTTTTCATTAATTAATTAAACCCATGACTGTATCCTAACACCACATGACTAACCGAAATCAAGTGTCTTCTGTAAACTGTTTTAGCGACCAAGTATAAACTGGAGTCTCAACACTTTAGCTATGCAATCTCCATTCATAGATGGAGTCTTTGAACACCGTGCACTCCTCCACGGCCTTGGCTTTCCTCACCTCCACTTCTCAGTGAATTCTTAAAGCGGTGTGAGGGTTCACAAGAGACGATCGGAAGCTGTAACTCAGCACAGGAAAGTCACAAGGAAAACGGAATCCATGCCTCCACGGGGCCCTCACGCACGCTACCTGTTTTATCTTATGGCTCCTCATCCTAGCAGACTGCTGCAGCAGCTGCTGCTGCCCCGTTTCCAGAGAGGACAACGTGCTTAGAAATGAAGCATTTCTGCAACACTGACGTGGAATCACATTCAGACCTGAGCCGTCTAACTGTGAAACTAACAAACGAGTGTCATTTCACAGAGGGCAGAAATGTCCACCTAAGTAGGGAACAATGCTGTAGTCACTTCTGTCCCTCATGATCTCACACCTGCCCCACCAGAGTCAACGCTGGCATTCAGAGAGACCACCTGTGCTAAGGGTTGACAGGCGCCATTGGTTTGATAAAGTCCTTACCTTTACGTATTCCCACGGCGATCATGTTTCGTTATTCTTGAGAGAGCTTTCAGCCACACTTACAGTTCACATGTGAAAATCTTTACTAACAATTATTTCTATGGTGACTGAAAGAACGAGAGATAACTCTTTGCTAGATGTGTTAATATTTCACTAGATTACTACCCAACCTAGAGAACAATACACTTCCTTTAAATGTCTATTCATTGTACCAAAAAAAAGAAAAAAAAAGGTAATTTTAGCACTATTTATAGGTATGTAAATTTCAAGTAGCATTTGTAAAGCAGGCCCCTGAGGACAAGTATCCTTTGACTACAGTGCCTCCTGGTGTCCTCCCAAGGCCAGACCCTGGGCCTTCCTGCCAGCATGATTTCCCAGCTGTGCCCAGGCTGCAGTACCCTTCTTTCAGAGTTCCTGGAATTTGTCTCATGTACTATGGACTGGACCACTTCTCCGCCCTGCACCCACTTCTGCAACATTGAAACCTGTGTCGTTGGGCTGGTTGGCTCCCGAGTTCCCAAGAACGCTTGAAGCCATTTAATAAAGGGCACTTATCTTGAATGTATAAGACCAATTCTGTCGACCTGCTGTTTACTACCGTCTTAATCAAAGTTTGTCCTTCCATCAGTGACGCACAATTTGAGCCTCCTAATCTAAAACCTCAAATCCAAAGTGCTCCAAAGCATAGACATCACCCTACAAGTGTAAGAAGTTTCACACCCGGCTCCAAGCGACAGGTCTTAGTTTGGGTTTTGTGGACTGAGAAGACTTCACTGCTCTTGCAGAGGCCCCAGGTTAGAGTCTCAGCCCCCAGATTAAGGTGCTCACAAACCACTCAGAACCCCAGTTCCGGGACAGCTAACACTCTCTGGTCTCCTCAGGCACCTGCACACGCTCATGCAGACACACATACAAATACATATAAACACAGATCTTTGCATCTGAGTCCCGGCCCCAATATCTCGTAAGAAGAATGTTAATATTCCAAATTTCGAGGCATTTCTCATCCCAAGCATTTCAAAGCAGAGATAATCGACCTGTATGTTGATTTCAGAATTGCAACATTTATCCTGGGCTCAATGTCTAATCCATAGCAGACAGAGATTATGATTTGAATATAAAAGTGCTTATGCCATTGTTAGTATTCTTGTCCTTGGGAACTGCACACATTGAGAACTTCGGGAGTCTGTAACTCACCGGGATGGTTCCTATGTAGAACCAAACAGGGAAAGAAGGAGACACAGGTGTGTGACAAATGCAGGTAAGAGGGGCTGGGTGGGTGGGTGGGGTCCATTAAGGTTCTGTTTTGGCACTTTTCTGTCATTAGAAAAAGGCCTCAATTTACGGGGGGGGGGGGCTCAAATATTGAATCATATTCCAGGTCCTTTGCGGGCCAACTTCAATAGCAATGTGCACACAATTGGATTTTTTTTTCACGGCATCTATTGTAAAGAAGAAACAGGCTCAACAGCCAACATTTGGGTAACGCCATAAAGCCCTGCAGACAATATTAGATATTTAATTATTAATTCCTTGGCGGCTACAGAAGGCAATGAGATGTTTTTTGCTGTTGATTAAAGTGACTGTTTTGGCCTTAATCTGTTTTCTCTGAGGGGAAAAAAAAAATCTCTGTAGAATGAAAAGGATAGACTCCCAAAGGGAACTGGTCCCACCTGGTAATAGCTGGCCTTGGCCTCTATCATCAGCTGCTGCGTGGACAGCATCTTCTTCCTGCGTTTACACTCTTCCTTAAGCAGCTTGATCTCGCCAGCCTGCTTGGTGAGCAGCTGCTTGCTCTGCTCGTAGTCGATCAGGCTCAGGCGCAGCCTCTCCTCCACCAGATTCAGCTGCGAGGTGAGGAACTCCTGCGAGTGCATCAAGTATTCGATGGTGAGCTGCGCCAGGCGGATCAGCTTCAGCAGCACTGGGTCTACCCCCGACTGGCAGTGCGGGCACTTCTCGTCCTCCAGCTTGCAGAAGGTGATGTTCATGATGTTCTCCTGCAGTGTCAGGACGTCCACGGCGCCGGCCACCTTGTCCACGTCGATGGCGCTCAGCCGCCTCCAGTCCACGCTCTCCAGTCGCGGCCGGAACTGGAAGAAGGGCAGGGGGCCCGAGGCCGCGCTGGGGGGGACAAAGGCCATGGGGGCCGCGCCTGCGGCAGGGGCGTCGGGCCCCTCGGGGCTGTTGGCCAGAGGGTAGTAGACGTGCTTCTGGAAGGGCTGCGGAGGAAGAGACAGCGCGGCGGGAAGCGGGGGATGGGGAGCCGAGAGTCCAGGCGAACCCCGACCGTCCCGCCCTGCATCCCGGGAAAGACACCTCCGGCCACGTGCATCTTACCATGCTTGCAAGCCAGTCCGCCGCCTAGGCTTGAGCTGGAGGGGCGGAGCAGTGTCGGCTCCCCAGTCCTGGCCGCCTCGGGGCCGCCGCCGCCACTCCCCTCGTGAGCCTGAGATGACCCTGACCCCCGCTGCGGCGGCGGCGGCGGCGGCGGCCTAAGATCTGGGCGTCCAGGACGTTGCTATGGCAGCGCCCTGCCCCGACCTGGAGTACAGGGCGTGTCCGCCCACGCGCGTTCAGCATGCGCCTAGGGACCTGCGGGACCAGAAAGACAGAGAAGACCTCTTGGACCAACAGGAGATGCCACAGGCCTCATCTGCGATTAGAAACACACATTTGTCTTTATCTTTTTCACACGTTTGGGAAACGGGTAGCAACAAAGTATAAAGTTAAGTGAGGGCATAAGGGCGAGAGGAAAATTTGGGGCCGGGCGTTCTGCATTTTGATTGTGATATTAATTATGCGGATGTATACATTTACGTTTGCCAATTTTAATGGAATTGTATTTTTAAAATTAAGGGGTGTTTGTGCATTACCCCACAGTAAGGCTACACTTGTTCATGCATCAGCCTTTCTAAATGCCTTACTTCCAACGTACTTTTAAAAGGTCTTGCTCTCCCTCTGTGGGCTGGCAAGTCAGCGTTGACAACGTGTTAAAACACAAACCAGATAAATCGCCCAGTATATGCAATAGCTTGCCATTCCATTTTTGGAATCAAAAATGTCGTTCAACGTTTCTTAAAACAGCGAAGTTAAAAACAGACGGGGAAGTTCAACCTTCAGTTTTCTACCGAGTTTTACCGGGCTACAGTATTTACCTTACAAATCTGTGTTGGTGCTGCATTCTTTAAAAAATTCTAGCAGCGACTTGCAGACCTCAGGCCTCTCATTGCAGGGGTCTTCTGGAGGCTGCCTGTGGTTACCTCCGGGATCAAGGAGCTGAGGAAAAGCCAGGCATTCCTCAATTCACCAGGGAGGCCCTCCTTGGACCAACCATCAGGAAATTTTTTTTCTTTCCTAACAACCAAATACGTGAACAGAAGAAAGGAAAATACAATTCACAGTAACTATCTGGAAGTAAAGTTGTAACCAACTGTTTTGATCACTTTCCATATTAATATAAATAAATCCACACCAAAGTGTCCGGGAAATAAAACATACACTTCATATAAGCCACGCATTCACAAGATTCACTGCAACCTAGCATAGAAGCCCTAAGAATATAGACCGTTTTAAAGATTGGTTCTTCCAGGTACTTGAGGCCCAGCCTAGAACACATCTGTTGGCCCTGGCCCTCAGTTTCCCCGTCTGTTGGAAGCACTGGGTTACGGACCTGGCAGGTTTGTGGATTCTGGGCTCCATCCACTGGGCTGGCAGGATCAGCGGGAACAGGAGAGGTGTGTCGCTCACTGCTGTATTTCCAGCACCTAGTGCAGAAAGGAAAGGGCGTTCAGAATGTGCTAGGTTAAAAAACAAAACAAAACGGCTGAGTGCCTTAGGTGTTCAGTAAAGAAGATAATGGCTCCAGGCCCATACTCTATTTTCTTGGCCTTTGCCTTGTTAAAGGGGTGAACCTTTGCTCTGTTCCAAAGGCCCAGGAGCTGAACGTGGGAGAGGCTCCCGCGCTTCCGCCGCATACCCTGTAAGAACCGGCGCAGGCCCAAGGTCTCTGCAGTCCGAGAGCTTAGGGCTTCTACGGTTAGCCATCCTTACCCCCTAGGGTCGAAGCCGCCACAAGATGGCCGGAACAGGAAGGCAGGGGGCATACTTTCCTGTTTCCCGGCTCCCACCCCAGACTGGGTTCCCAACCCTGTGCATCCTACGGTTCTGGGCGCACTGCACTGTACCTATAGCCTGATGAACCCGAAAAGACAAAGGCTCGGGGAGCCGGGTCCTACAAGGCAAAAGATGGTTGAGGGGCGCTGCAGATCTGCAGCCTTGCGGATCTCAGCAGACAGAACAGGGAAGAAGGCCCGACTTCGCCAACAGAGATGCGAGATGCTCTGTGTGGCTGAAGTCCGGCGGACGCCTGGAGCATCCTAGACCTCGGCTCACCCCAGCTGCGCGCTCCTGGGCGAAAGCCGGGCGCTGCAAGGCACGGGGAGTCACGGGGGATCCAGATCCCGGGATTGCTGCTGGCGTAGAGGCGGGGCTCGCGAAGGCCGGGGAGCAACTGAGCAGGGAGAGGCAGGCGGGCTCCTTCTTCCAGGGTGCCAGATAAAGCGTGTCTGGTCCGGGCAAGTTGAGACGAGGCGGGTAGCCCGGCGTCGCTCCTTGTCCTCCCAGGCTTCGGGCCGTGGGTGGCTAAGGCTGCCCCACCCCCCTCCCGCCCCCTCCCCTCTACGGTCTTCTGGTGGCCTCTTCTCTCCGCTAGCCGCTCCTCTGGCAGCTGGGCGGGACCGCCCGCGCCTAGACCGCAGCGCTAAAATGCGCTCCTCCAATCCCGCGGCCGCTGCGGACACGTGACGCTACGCTGAGCTCTGTTGCTGGCTCTGGGTGCTAGCCCCGGGAAGACTTTTTTTCAAAACGAACCCAGATTCAGTTCTACAGGCTGTAATCCTCTCTTTGAGCTCGCGGATTCCTCTGAAGGGCTGGTGTGATTTGTCTCCTCAGAAGAGATTGCATTCTAACTGCAGATAAAAGAGAGAGCTACAAGAGTCTAATGCGGATGTGCTCTAGAGCTAAGAAAAAGTGTGAACACATCTTTAACCTCAAGTGGGACTATGATCCTGCTGCAGAGGAAGGGTCCCCGTGTGCTCTCACAGTGCCTCTCATAAAACACCATGTCGAAGGGGATGATATTCATTCATGACGAGTGCTGGATTATGAAACTAACGAGATGACAGCAGAGGGCTGCAGGAAGTAGGTTTTTTAAAAAAGATTTATTTATTAGATGTAAGTATACTGTAGCTGTCTTCAGACACTCCAGAAGAGGGTGTCAGATCTCATTATGGATGGTTGTGAGCCATCATGTGGTTGCTGGGATTTGAACTCAGGACCTTTGGAAGAGCAGTCGGTGCTCTTAACCACTGAGTCATCTCTCCAGCCCAGGAAATAGGTTTTTTAACACACTTGATAAAAGTCCATAAGAAGTAGGTTTTTAACACACTTGATAAAAGCCTTAAGAAGGTTAGACTGATTCCATGACAGGCTTCGATATTGGCAGTTAAGGAGACTAGGCCTAAATCTCTGTTTCCAAGAACTGGGCAATTCCAGGCCTCAGAAGCTGCCCCACCATCTGGTCTTGAGGCAAGGAGAGCAGGTCAGCCGTAGTTTCCAGACTTCCTCAGCTACTTCCTCAGCAACAGTTTCCAGCCCCCACACCTGGTAATGGAATGTCCATAGTGATGGACCTAACAGATTAACATAAAAATCACCTACCACATAATCCTCTAATGTGCCTCAAATCAGGCCTTCGAGCTCACTTGGTTGTCTCTCCATCTTGGTAATGGGAGACCCCAGCATTCTGGACTTCTGCAGAATAAAATACACAGAGTTTACATACTATTTGAGTTCAGGGTATCATTTCTCAGTGAATCATGGACCCTTACAGCCTAAAATCTATCTTATACCTGGTCTGTCAGTCAATTGAGATCTGATAAACTATTTAAATTCAATTTGAAGAATTAGAAGCAATCGCAAATGTGGAAGATATTTGTAGTGGCTATTCCTGGTTGTCAACTTGAAGATATCTGGAATGAACTAATCAAGAATTGGAAGGCTCACCTATGATCCTAATCTGGAGGCTCAGAGATGCAAATTTTCTGACCTGGATCTTGGCATGGAGATCTTGAAGCATAGTGACTATGAATTCCAGAACATTAAGACAAAGGGGATCACCAAGTTCAAGGTCATCTGGGGTTAAAGGCGTGGTGGCATATGCCTTTAATCTGGGCCACACCCTCTGCTGGAGACCTATATAAGGACATTGGAAGAAGACTCTCTGACTCTTCCATTCACAGCTGCCTCATGGAACTGAGCAACTGCTAGATCCTTGGACTTCCATCCAAAGCTACTGCTGACCATTGTTGGGGAGTTGGACTACAAGCTGTAAATCATTGACAAATTCCCTAACTATATAGAGACTACCCATATGTTCTGTGACTCTAGAGAACCCTGACTAATACAATATTAGCACAAAATATTGTGATAGTTAGTTTTTATCAACTTGACGTTAATTATGGCCACCCAGGAATACAGAACCTCAATTAAAGAATTGCCTCCTTCAGATTGGCTTGTAGGCATGTCTGCGGGGCATTTTCCACGTTCCTGTTTGATATGAGAGGGCCCAGCTCACTATGGGTGGTTCCACTCTTGGGCAGGTGATCCTGAATTGTAGTTTTTTTCTTTTCTTTCTTTTTTTAATTTGTACTTTTGTTTTAAATAAAGGAAACTAATCGAACTTGAGGAGCAATCCAGTAAGCAGCACTTCTCCGAGGTCTCTGCTTTGGATTCTGCCTCCAGGTTCCTTCCCAAGTACCTACCCAGGCTTCCCTTCGTGATAGATTGTGTTTGGATAAGTAAGCCAATGTAAGCCAACTAAGCCCTTTCCTTCCCATGTTGCTTTTGGTCATGGTTGTTGTTATGGTTTATATGTGCTCGACCCAAGGTGTGGCAATATTAGAAGGTGTGGCCCTGTTGGAGCAGGTGTGTCACTGTAGGTATGGGCTTTAAGACCCTCATCCTAGCTACCTGGAAGCCAGTATTCTCTTAGCAGCCATCAGATGACGATGTAGAGCTCTCAGTTCCTCCTGCACCATGCCTTCTTGGACGCTGCCATGTTCCTACCTTGATGATCATGGACTGAACCTCTGAACCTGTAAGCCAGCCCCAATTAAATGTTGTCCTTATAAGAATTGCCTTGGTCATGGTGTCTGTTCGCAGCAGTAAAACACTAGCTACAACAGCTGTTATCTCAGCAACAAGAAAGTAACTACGTGAAACAGTTTCCTCTGAGAATGGAACAGCAGGGAAGCTCTTGAAGCAGTAAGGTAAACAACTCAAAGGAACTTCAGGAAGTTCCTGAAACTGACCAAATTCACTAGGCCCCTCCCTCCCACAGTAAGCAGTAGAAGCTGAGAGTCTCTCTCAGACAGGGTTAAACTGTGAAGACTCTCGGACAAGACAAGCTACAAAGAAGACTCTGAAACCAGACTAGCTGCTAAGGAGAAGGAGAAATCAGCAAACTTTCCCCCAAAGAAGTTTAGCACAGTCGCTTGGAAAGGACTCTCCAATCTGGTGAGTCCCTGCAAGCGATGCAGTGTGCTCCAGGTTCCACACTTCTGTGAGCTGTCACCCATGCTGGGGTGGCCCTTGGTGGTGTAACAGAGTCATTTCTGCTCCTGTAAGTAATTCTGATAAAATTTGTTGGTTCACCCAGTTGTATTTTCGTGGTATTCATACATTGGTCTGCTGTGGGGTTCTGATCTGAGGCAAGTAGACATGTGTTGTGTCTCCTCAGAGAAAGCCTTTCCACACAACACCAGAACATATATGGATCATCATTTTTAAATGAAATGTCTAATAAAATGTTTTAAAAGATTTCAAAGTGTTAACAATATATGACTGTTATATAAAAACATCCATAATTTGTTATCTATAAGAAGTCTATTTTAACTAGGCATTGGGGTGCACATCTTTAATCCCAGCACTTGGAATGCGTAGACAGGAGGATCTCTGTGAGTGAGTTCAAGGCCTGTCTCACATCGTGAGTTCCAGGACTGTCAGGGCTGCATAGTGAGACTGTGCCTCAAAAAAAAAACCACTTTAAATATAAAGATTATGTGTAGATTAAACATGGCAGTGTTATCAGCCAATTATGTGAGTCAAGGGGGCTTTTAATCGCCGGACTTCAATACTTTGATAGCTGGACCTTAGTAGTCAGCCTCAGGAGGAGGAAGGGGCCAAATAAGGGAACAGACTTTGGGGCTAGCTTTAGAGGTGTAACAACAGTTTTTAGCAACGCAGAGGGAATGGGGAGAAGGCAAGGCAGGTGACACCAAGTAAAGGTTCCCTCGCCCTCCCCCACCCCCACCCCGAAGATAATAGTCTAATGGAATGCACGGGGAAGGCTTTATTAGGGTGTCAGAGAAGACTGCAGACAGTCGTCTGAATGCTGCCCCTGACAGTCTCCTGTGGATGTGGCTTGCTGTGTCAGGATGCTGATGCCTGTGCACATCTTGTTTGGTTTCTAATCGTTGCACCAAAGTTTGTGTTTGGCAACGATGCTAAGTCCTGTTTGCAGAGGATGGGGAGCATCACTGTACCCCAGAAAGGCTAAACAGTTGGCTACTTTGTTCATACAGGTTTGCAGGAAAGTCTCTCATGTATTAGGAGGATGTTAGGGGTTAACTAGTGAGTGTGACTCACTAAGGCAGTGACTTCAGGGAAGACAATGCTGTGCACATGGGGACATCTCTGCTCCTCTCATGGGGGGCTTAAGTCATTGTTATTTAGTGTGTGTCTCTGTGTGTGCATGTGCTTGTGTGTGTGCACATGCCTGTGTGCTGTTTGCATGTGTGTGGTGTTTGTGTGTGTGTGTTGGGACCATTGTGAGTCTTTGTATTAAACACTGCACTCTACTGCTCTCTGGGATAAGAAGCTTCTGTGACCAAGGTTACGAACAGCGCTAATGTATAGGTACAGACATAAATATTTATGTCAGTCTTGTAGCATGACCGTTTAGTAAGGTAACACCTGTAGGTTCTGTGATGTGGCCGATGACTTCCCTAGGCATGGGTTTTGACTATGTTTACAGTAGCAGCATGGAATCTCTCCTGGGAAGAAGACCTTAAATCCGATCAAGAGAGTAGTCAGTTACTCTGTGTTCTAATTTAATGTCCGTTTAATTTCCTACAGCAACTTGGGGAGGAAAGGGCTTATTCTGGCTTACGGGCTTTAATCCATCATCAAGGAAACCCAAGGTAGAAACTGAAAGCAAGAGTTTTGAAGCAGAAACCCACAGAGGAGTGTTGCTTACTGGCTGGCTTCCCATGGCTTGCTTAGCCACCTATCTTTTTATGTGTGTTTGCCTTTTCAAGACAGCGTTTCTCCATGTAACAGTGCTGGCTGTCTTGAAACTCACTTTGTAGACCAGGATGGCCTTGAACTCACAGAGATTCACCTCCTGAATGCTGCTAGGGTTAAAGGCATGTGCCATCATGCCCGGCTCAACCACCTTTCTTATACAGCCTAAGTCTCTCTGTTTAGAGATGGCACTACCCACTCTGTATTAGGACCTACTACAATAATTAGTAATTGAGAAAATACCTCATGGGGGGGGGGGTCGTGTCACACAGTCTGTGAGTTAGAGGTCAGCCTGATCTACATGTTGAGTCTAGAATAGCCAGAGCTACATCGTGAGATCCTGTCTTGAAAATACTCACAGATATGGCCTCAGGTTGGTCAGATTTGGGGAATACTTCTGTTGAGGTTCCCTCTTCCCAGCTGAATCTTGTATGAAGTGGACAGCAGCTGACGATAACTGTAACACTCCAGTAAATGTTCTTGCCAGCGTTGTGGCCGTGGGCACATCTCTGATTGAAGAGCAATGCAGGCTGCAGATCTGGGTAGGACCATGGGTGTCTTTTCTCCCCTAATAGTCCACACAGCACTTAGAATAGTAGCCATGGGGAGACTGTTTTTTGGTCAGGTCAAGATTATTTCTCATGTCCTGTAAGGGAAGTATGTGGTGTCCTCTGGAATAGTGCCTTACCACTTGTCTTGGCTAGGGTTTTACTGCTGTGAACAGACACCATGACCAAGGCAACTCTTATAAAGGATGACATTTAATTGGGGCTGGCTTACAGGTTCCGAGGTTCAGTCCAGTATCATCAAGGTGGGAGCATGGCAGCATCCCAGCATTCATGGAGTCGGAGGAATCGAGAGTCTCACCTCTTGTTCCAAAGGCAGCTAGCGTGAGAGTGTTAAAGCCCAAGCCCACAGTGACGCCTACTCCAACAGGGCCACACCTGAGGCTTACTCAAACCACCGAAGCACTTAATCAAGATAGGCAACCAAGAACAATGGCAGTAGTTGTATTGTTCTGAGGACTCTCAGGCTTCCTTGACCAATAACTTGTAGGGAGGTAACCCATGCTTTGTACTGAGACTTTATTTAATAACCCAAGTCTCCTTAGAGCAGCATTGTCCATGGCGGGCATTTTAAAAATACTTAACATTTTTATTTATATGTCTGTGTTTGTATGCATGCCACGTGTTCAGGTACCTGCAGAGGCCAGGAAGGGGGCGAGGGAGGGGGGTTGTGTTGGATCTGCTGGAGCAGAGCGGAGTTCCAGGCAGCTGTGAGTCGTATGATGTGTGTGTTGAAAACTGAACTTAGGTTCTCTGGAAGCAAGTGATGATGACCACTGAGCAATCTTCCCAGCCCCAAGCCATTTTGTTTTTCAGGATATAAGTTAGTAAATTCCTACATCTTCTTTGAGTCCCTAATTCTTCAATATCCTATCTGACCAAGCTAGATTTGTATTCTCGTTACCATAGCAACAACAGGGCTTGGGGTTTGAGAGGGGAGTCATTAGTTTTCCATTGCAAAGTTGGCAAACTCTCCTCTCTGCTGTGGATGACAGAAGGAGGATAAAAATCTACACGTGTGATCACTTCAGATCCCTTCCCTGAGTTGCTGTTGTGCTTGCTTCGGTGTGCAGCTAGACTCTACAGAGATGTGCCTTCGGTGTGCAGCTAGACTCTACAGAGATGTGCCTGCACCTGGGGTCTCCGATGCAGAAGGGCTAGAGGGGGAAGACTACACTTGGAAGGCTCAACAGGGAAAGAAGGTCCTGGCCAAAGCCTGACACGTTCAACCTTAAGAATACAACTTCCAAAAGCTGTCCTCCGACTTCCGCCTGCCACACACACACAAGACCACCACACACACAAGCACACCACATACACAAGCACACACCACACACACAAGAACACCCCCCTCCACATAAGCAAACACAGAGACATATACACACACAATCATACACATAGACATATATATACACACACATACACATTCACAAACACACAGATATACACACTCACAGACATACATAGAGACACAGTCACAGACACAAATGCAGACATACATACACACAGATATACACACACTCACAGACATACACAAAGACACACATTCACAGACATATACACTCACACACATAGATACATACACAGTCACAGACACAAATGCAAACATACACACACTCACAGACATACATATAGACACACATTCACAGACATATACACTCACACACATAGATACACACACACAAGACACACACATTCACAGGCATACAGACATTCACACAAACACAAATACATACACACTCATGCATTCACACACAGAGACAGACATACACAAGATGACATACACACAAGCACATACCCTAACGCACACACAGACAGACAAGCACATACCTGAACAGACACATAAGCATGTATACACACATACACAGAGCAGGGAACATCATGGAAGAGGAGGCAGAAAGACTGTAAGCACCTGAGGCTGGGAGGAGTACTATGAAATGCTTTGGATTTGTCATGGCTGTTACATACATGGTTACCTGCATGACTTGCCAAAATAGAGTCAGCAAAAATCCAATTATGAATGGGGAGAGTCCCCAATCATATGTGAGTGGCTATTAGCAGTTCATGACTTGGGAAGCAAGAGTTACTTTTCTTTGGAGTTGTGGCCCCAGTGGGTAACCTAATGCCATGTAGATATGGGCACTCTTAATTGGACTCCGTGACCTAATGCCATGTAAATATGGGCACTGTTAATTGGACTCAGTGAGTTATGGAGAAAAAAGAAAAGGCATGAAGTCGTGAGGGAGCTGTACTGTGGGAGCCCGGTAACAGGGGCGTTGGAGGGAGTCAGCAAACAGGATCAAGATACAGGGTTTCTCTGTGTAGCTCTGGCTGTCCTGACCATTCATTGTTCTGTAGACCAGGCTGGCCTCAAATCACAGAGACACCTCTGGATTGAATGTCTCCACCACTATCCAATTTAAAAAAAAAAAAAGCTGTGCCTAATCAAAAGGCAGAATTAGCCTCTGGTGACCTCTTGGCTACTGCCAAGCAATCCTTGCTTCCCTTTACCTTCTTCTCCAGCATGTGATAATGCAGGCATACAGAACACAGAGGTCGAGTTGTTACTCTGTCTAGGATTAAATGGGTACCATGGGGTATATATCCCAGAATTCATCTAGGGTTTCATCTTCCAGACATAGGTATCTTCTTTGAGTTCTCCAGGAGCCACTTGCCATATCTTCACAACCATATGCATTCGCAAGTGCACACACACACACACACACATACACATACATACACATGCACACACACATGCAGTCACGTGCACACACAACCACACAGGCACACACACATGTGCACATGCACACATGTGTGCACAACCTCCCTCACAGGCACACACACATGCATGTGTGCACAGACACACACACAACCACACACACACATGCTCACGAGTGCACATAGGTACACACACAAACCACACAGGCACACACATACATGCATGTACACATGCATGTGCACACACACACACACACAACCACACACACACCACACAGGCATGCAGGCACACAGATGCATGTACATATGGGCACACACACACACACACGTGCACATGCATGCACACACACATAATCACACAGGTGCACACACGTACGGCATTTTGATCTCTCTTTCCCAGCTGTCCTCAGTGCTCTCCTAGTCCTGTGAGCTCTCGCTGCATTACACGTCCTCATCGCTTTTGCATCTTTCTGTGCACAGGCCCCCATGGGGTGTGCTTACTTGAGCAGTGGTAACTTACCTGTGGCCGCGCCACTGGGAAATAGGACTTCTCCTCCCCCTTATCATGAGCCCCACCCCCGAGGATCAACTCTGTAAAAAAGGGCAATATTCATTCTCTATCACTGAGAATCCCTATCAGATAGATCACGGACACTGTGAGATATACTATAAAATCTACGGGGGGAGGTGGGAAATAGACTTTTCCCCCTTGACTCTCACCCTCTCAAGATAACCTCATCGCTGTTTGCATTCGAAGCAGACTCTTAGTACTCCTTAAGCAACAACAGTTTTATTACGGAAAATTTCAAAATTTCCATCATTTGCGGTGTTGACTGTAATCCTTTGAAGAGGTCTTTTTGCTGTGTTCATCTGATCACGTCTTGCTTAGTGTCCCATTGGGCTTAGTTGGCTTTTGTTTTCAACCCTCAGTGAGACTCCTAGGTCAAAGTCAGCAATCCTCTGTCTCTCTGCCCTTCCTGACTTAGCCTCTCAGCTCACGACTTCCTCTTTTCAGATCTACACTTCAGTCTTCTGATCTGTGGGTTGTACTCTCCTTGGTTTTCCTTCTAATCTGGGTCCATCTTTTGTTCTGAATGGGTGCACTCACCTTACTCCTCCCCACATCCCCACAGTTGTGTTTGGTTCTCTTTATAGTTTGTCTTTAGGTGATCTCATCCACTCACATCTCAAGATTGTAAAATCCCTCTTCTCTGTTGTCTTCTCCCAACTCTGAATGTAGAACCACCATCTATTTTATATTTCTACTTTGATGTCTGTGATGGTTTGTATATGCTCGGCCCAGGGAGTGTCACTTTTAGAAGGTGTGGTCTTGTTGGAGTAGGTGTGTCACTGTGGGTGTGGGGTTTAAGACCCTTTATCCTAGCTGCCTGAAAGTCAGTCTTCCCCTAGCAACCTTCAGATGAAGATGTAGAACCCTCAGCTCCTCCTGCACCGTGCCTGCCTGGATGCTGCCATGTTCCCGCCTTGATGATCATGGATTGAACCTCTGAACCTGTAAGCCAGCCCCAAATAAATGTTGTCCTTATAAGAGTTGCCTTGGTCATGGTGTCTGTTCACAGCAGTGAAGCACTAAGACAATGTCTAAGAAGCCTTTCAAACATAATATGGCTAAAAGTTACTCCCAATTTTCATTTTGTCTTCCCTTACCTAAACCAGATTTTAGCAAATGATAATATCTAGTTACCTAAACTATTGTAGGTAGTATTCCTGATCCTTTCAGTGGTCCGATCCCCGTCTCTTTGACACCATTTGTTTCGTGTAAGTTCTGCAGTTTAGCTTGCTTCTGCCTCTGCTGCTGTGTCCGTCTTTTCTTCTGTTCAAGCTTAGTGTGATAGTTTCCCAATCACATTGCTAGACCTCTGAAATCTGTCAACACACACTTCAATAAGGTAAGTTCTTTGTTTGAAACTCTTTGCTAACTTCCGGTTTTCAATATAATATTAAGACTACTTCTAACAGCCTGAAAGGTCCCTGGCAAGATGGCACTGGCTCAGGATGGTTTGGTTCAACAAGTTCTTGTTTACGGTGGTGAGGAATAGAGAGCACACTGAGTTGTGATTGTGTTTCAATACCGGTTGGACATGTGGTGCTCTTGTGACACTGGAGAGAAGCAGGGAGGAGCAGCTTCCCCCTTGGCCTCCTCCTCTTCCTCCTCCTTCTCCCCTAACCCCGCTCCTCATACTGGATTTCATTCACTGAGTTTCATCTATTGATTGCTTCTCATGCCCAGTACTTTGACCTTGCCATGGGCTTAGCAGGATGTAACGTCATCCTGTGTGGAGGAGCCTGCTTTCCACCTCTTGCCACCAGGTTACATCATTGTTTGTTGAGCACCTGGTCCCCTGCTGGAGTGCCATTTTGGAAGGTTGTAGAGCCTCTGGCCCATAAGGTCTAGCTGGTTAATGAAGGCTTTCAGGGCTTTTAGGGCATTGACAGTTACAGTCCAGCCTTGTTTCTGGTCCTATCTCTGCTGCCTAACTCCACAAGATTACCGAGGACAGTATTCTGTAGGCTTTCATTACTGCAGCTGTCAAGCTCTCCCCGCTTGATGCACTGATATCCTCTACAACTGTGAGCTAATCAAGCCTTTCTTCCTTGTCAGGTCACAGCCACGAGAGAAGCAGGAGACGTTACTTTTTGTAAAAGCATCTTTTCTCGAGGGACACGGTGCACTGCAGTTCTTTACTACAGGGTTGTTCGATGGTTCCTCAGTGAATGTTGAGAGGCACTGAAGATCCTTGCTATTCAGTCTACAACACAAATATATTGTTTTAAAAACAATTTCTCTCCTTAGGAAACTTCTCAGTTCTTTTCAAGGCCAGAATCGCAAGCCGCAGTTGTTTTTACCTTTTCTTTTTTCTCCTTCAAGATACGTCAATGTTTTGCTGGTTCCTTTGGCCAAGAGGGCCTCATTTGTGTGGGGTCTTTACTTGAGGACAGTGAAATCATCTCCTACCTTTGTACTTTACCTTATGAGCTATGTGTCTGTGTGTATCTCAAACACACACGTTTCAACAAACCCCTGAAGCTTCTTTATTTTGTTCCTGTTAGAGCAGCATCTGAAGGACACTACTACAGCTTACAGGAACGTTAGCCTGCTTCATAAAACCTCACACTGCTGAGGTTTCGGGGTCATACTCAGTCTACAGATGAGGACAATTTATATAACAGCCCTGATTCCTTGAATCTAAATAGTGTGCTTTTCACCACTACCTTCCCCAAGGCTCACAAGGGACTTATTTCTGCCAACCACAAACCATTTCCTTTACATTCTATTTGTTTGGAACAGAACAAGACCTTTCTTTCTTTCTTTCTTTCTTTTTTTTCTTCATCCTTTGCGGTGTATCTTCAGGAAATCACAAATATGTTAGGTCTCGAATTTGGGACAAACGACTGAGGTCCTATTTAACATAGCAAAGTTCTCCCAACACCCCTCAGTCCCTATGTGTTACAGCTATGGCAGGCAAATCCAGCCCTTTACCCAGAAGTCTCCAGCTTAGGGGCTGGGCTTCCCTTCCTCCAAAGGCTCTTCCCTATATAACCCAGCCATTTTGGTTAGACACCTTTTTATTTTATTTTATTTTATTTTGTAACCTTTCGCCCTCTTGGCTGCTGCACCTGGTTCCCTTCCCCCTCTTCTCACACCGCTCAGAATCAGGTCCACTCTCCCAGATGTCTATCTCTGCTCTCTTTCCCTTTTACCTACAATAAACTTTCTCTTCCACCATACCTAGGAGCAGTCAGTTCTTTTTCTTTTTCTTTTTTTTTCATTCGAAAGTCATCATCATGCGTAAGTCCTTGTAAGCGTGAAGTAACACTACGGTACCAAAAGCTTTGAACAACAAACCCACATTGTTTAACCATGTGTAAAAAACGTTGCTGCCATATAGAGCCTGTTCAAACAGAGCCGCTACGGTCAAACCTACCTGATTAATTTACCGTCTGTCTTGTTCAAGTTCTTATCTCTTTAAATGAAATAGTCACTCCGTGGGTGTGTAAGAGAAACATTTATTCCGATCAGTCCAGGCCATTGCTTGGGAAAGCAGAGAGCCAATACTGAAGACAGCATGAAATGGGCAGGGGCTCTGTTAGGTCGGGTGAACTAAAGGCACTGGAAGCATTTCCAGGATACACCGATAGATACTTTGCCTAGGGCAGGAAACAGCCCGTAAACCATAGACACTGTGATGTCTATCGGCTCATCAAGGTCCCATATATATAACTCAGGAGATAAATCCCCACTACCACCCCAGCCCGCCCCGCGCATCTCTCTGCTTTCCCGAGTCTTCGCAGTTTGGAAATACACTTTTTCCTCTTTCACCCACGGACTGGCTATTTTGGGGTCCCCCCCCCCATTTCATTCAAGAAGTCCAGACGTCTCGGATAGCCCCGGAGACTTCCCGAGACGCTCAGGCCTCGCCAGCCCAGGCGGCGGCGCCTTATCCTCCGTCACCATCGAGGGAACCTGGACTCGCTCCCGGAACCCGCCGTCCGGGCCAGCCCAGCCCGCCAGGCCTGCCCAGAAGGGCTCTGGGCCCCGCGCATGCGGACTCGGCGGCCGCAGCCCGGCCTCCCCAGCCTCTTCCCCCTCGGCGCTCGGCGGCGGTTTGGAGCCCGCTGACAGCTCCACGACCGGAGGACGCAGCCTCGTCTTGTGCTTCCACGTTACCCTATCAGAGGCGGGGCGGGGCGTCAGCCTCCGCAGCCAACCAGCGCCAACCACGACCCAGGCGAACTGGGCCGCTCTGTGGCTAGGAGGGAGGCGATTGGGCGACGGCGGCGCCCCGGGGCGTGGCGTCCGCGGGCCCCGCCCACCGCTGTTTTCCGCCGCCGGGCGCCAGCCGCCGCCGAGGCCCGGGCGCTGACCGACTGAGCGAGCGGACGGCGGGCGCTTCGCTGCGGGCTGTTGGCCGCGCGGGCTGCTGGGCAGCGCACCTTCCTGCTCTTCGGCTCAGGCGCCCTTGGACATGGTGGCCCCCGGCTCGGTGAGCAGCCGGCTGGGCGCGGTGTTCCCGTTCCTGCTGGTCCTGGTGGACCTGCAGTACGAAGGTGAGTCCCGCCCTGTTCCCGGGGCGGACTTCGGGTCTTACTCCCGGCCGGGAGCGGCGTTCCGGGGCGCGAGGCTGGGTCCGAGCCCAGTTCCGGTTCCGAGAGGAGGGACTGGCGGGCCGCGAGGCCGGGACGGCGGCCTGGGCCAGCGCAGCCGGGAGTCCGGCGCCCGGGGGGGCACGGGATCTGGGGGTGAGGGGAGGAGGCGATAACGGCGGCGCGCGCGGGACGGGTCCGGCTTTAGGAGTGACCGGCGAGGGCCGTTGCCGGAGCCAGTCCCGTCCCGTCCCGTCCCGTCCCGACCCCGCGACGGGCGCGCAACTTAGGCTGGTGCCTGGAGACGTCCACCTGGGCTCGGAGCTCCCAGCGCCTAACTTGCTGGGCTCTCTGTGGCTTCGCACTTGCCAACAAGGCGGCATTTAACTTTTTTTTGCCCCCTGGTGCTACTTTTTTCCAGTCATCGCAAAAATGGTCTCCGGAGCGCTTAGGTTTCACCCTGGCCTCCAGACTGGAATGTTGGCGACTCCCAACAGAATAGCAAAAAAGTAGAGGCCTGTCCTATCTTGGGTATCAGAGCGGGGAGGAGTTAAACATTGAAGCCCCAAATACCCCTTGAACAACTCTTCCCAACTTGGTCACTGTGTTGTAGTGACATAAGTCCGGGGATAGTTGTCAAGGAAAGAGTAAGCAATTGAATAATTCCATTTGGAGGGATTGAGGATCTGAAATTGGGAATAGTTTATGATGAAACCATCATAAAAGGCTATGTGGGTTTCTTTCTTTGATTTTTTAAAGACATATGCTTAGGTTTTTTACATCTCCATTAAAGGTATGATTTTTGTTGGTTTTGGCTTCCTGATCACCATACGTTCTTTGAACCCCGGATCAGAATTTGTACTGTGACAATAACGAGACCAGTAACTTGACGTTGGAGCCAGCCTCAAAAGTGAGGGGATTGGAATTTGAAGGCCTGGACTACTTTAATATGGGTCATGTGTTCTAATTTTCTTTCGTTTCCTAATTCTTTCCATCTGCATTGATTATGCCCAGTTATCATTAGTGACTTATTTTAGATACTTACGAGAAAGTTGTCTGTGCTATGGTTAGTGTCAATTTAATTTATTCTCCAGATAAAAAAGTGCTTGTTTTTGTTTGCCTTACCTTTTTTCAGTAGCTTGTAGATCATCAAGCACTTTATTTGAGTTTCTGTTCTTTGTAGAATTAAGACTTTTAGCATTTCATTTCTCTACTGTGGTATTTCTATAAGAAAACTGAATTTTCCTGTCTGGAGAGCACTAATGGCACCTCTCTGGGGAAAACCAGCGTTGCCTTTTCCAGGAGTATTACCTGTGCAAAATGGCAGGTGATTGAGAAGAAAAGAGCATTTCTGTAAGCCATCTCTTATTCCACAGAGATATGTGATAGTCTCTGTTTTACACATCTGGGAACTGGTGTTCCAAGAGCTTAATGAAAATTTATCTTGGGGCTGGAGAAATGGTTAGTGTGCTTGTCGGTCTTGCGGAAGACTCGAGTTGCATTCCCAGTACCAGATCAGGCTACTGTGAGTTAGTTGTAATTCCAACTCCAGGAGTTGTCTTCTGGTTCCACAAGCACCTAAAGAGGGGTGTGTGTGTGTGTAGGGGGGAAAGAGAGAGGGGGGAAGGGAGGGAACATGAGAGAACACAGGCACACACATGAGCCCATGTATGTGAGTGCGTGCGTGTACTCGCACACATACATACATGCGTGCACGCACACACAGAGTAAATAAAATCTTTAAAAATAAAATTTACCTCTGTATGAAGCGGGGACAGGGAATTGTTGATAGCATCCATTTTAAGCGTTTCAAAGTCGGGCGGCTGAGCAACACCAGCATTTTAAGTTACCAATAAAAAGTGACAGTGGTGACTTCCTGGCAGGCTCACTATAGCGGTCTCTCCACGTGTGCTGGCTCACACCTGTGATTTCAGCACTCAAGATGTTAAGGCAGGAGGATTGTCATCAGTTAAAGACCAGCCTGAGTTATACCATGAGTTCTAGGTCACTCTGAGCTACGGTATGATACTTTGTCTTAAAACAAACAACACTAAAAACTAAAAACCCAAGACCAAACAATCCTCCTCCAAACAAAACAAAACAAAAATCCTCAAATACTAAAACCTGCTTTTCCTCCCAAAACAGTGGTTCTCCAGCCTGATTGTATATCAGAATCTCACATAGAATACTTTTAAGAGTTCCGGGCACACTTACAGAACTTCTGATTTAGGAGGTCTTGATGGAAAGTGAAGTTTTCATTTCTAAAAAGATAAAAGATCCCAGATGACCACATTTTAAGAATCACTGGTGTAATAAATTACATGTAGGAATTGAATTAGGGATATGCTATTTATTACACCCTAAAAAATTGGTGATGGTGTTATCAAGATATAAAGTAGCAAATTATTAGCTTATGTTTTCTTAAATAGCTTAGTTATATCTGGTTCATTAGCCTCAGTCTTGAGGAGGCGTGCAGGTCAGGTGGTGCCACACTACACTAAGGCTGGAGAGAGAAGACATAAGTCAGGGAGAGTTGTGTGAGAACAGGAAATGTGAAGTTTCATACTGTAGAAAACGTAGCGATGCGCCTAACTGGTCTGTTTTTCTGAATTAAAAATACCTCTTTAAACTAGGCTTTTCTGTTGTAATCCAGAGGAGGGACGCACATATCATTGGCTCCTTGAATTCCCTTCTCAGAGGCTTGAAAGAAAGCTAGTGCAGGAGAAATAGAACTTCTGAGTAGAAAGGAAATTTTAGGGCGCTGGAGAGATGGCTCAGTGTTTGAGAGGCTGCTGCCCTTGGAGAGGATGTGAGCTCAGCTGCCAGTGTCACGACCAACTCCAGCTCCAGGGAGCTGAGGTGCAGGGCAGCATGCCCCTCACACCGTGGAGAGACACACAGTTCAAACGTACAAAGACATCTTTAGCATTCTCATATTACACATAAGATTGTTTCACTTTATTGCTAATGGCTTGGTTGGTGACAAGTGTGAACACAGACAAAAAACATTTTGTTGTCATAGTTTTCTTTTTTTCTTGATGTATATCACATTTCCTGTTCTCATACAACTCTCTCTCTCTTATGTCTTCTCTCTCCAGCCTTAGTGTAGTGTGGCACCACCTGACCTGCACGCCTCCTTGAGACTGAGGCTAATGAACCAGATATAACTAACCACCCCCTACCCCCAGGGTCTCCCTGTGCAACCCTGGCTGTCCTGGAACTCGCTCTGTAGACCAGGCTGGCCTTGAACTCAGCTGCCTGCCTCTGCCCCTCTGCCCCTCTGCCCCTCTGCCCCTCTGCCCCTCTGCCCCTCTGCCCCTCTGCCCCTCTGCCCCTCTGCCCCTCTGCCCCTCTGCCCCTCTGCCCCTCTGCCCCTCAGCCCCTCTGCCCCTCTGCCCCTCTGCCCCTCTGCCCCTCTGCCCCTCTGCCCCTCTGCCCCTCTGCCCCTCTGCCCCTCAGCCCCTCTGCCTCTCTGCCTCTCTGCCTCTGCCCCTCAGCCCCTCTGCCTCTCTGTCCCCCTGCCCCTCTGCCCCTCTGCCCCTCTGCCCCTCTGCCCCTCTGCCCCTCAGCCCCTCTGCCTCTCTGCATCTGCCCCTCTGCCCCTCTGCCCCTCTGCCCCTCTGCCCCTCTGCCCCTCAGCCCCTCTGCCTCTCTGCCTCTCTGCCTCTGCCCCTCTGCCCCTCTGCCCCTCTGCCCCTCAGCCCCTCTGCCCCTCAGCCCCTCTGCCTCTCTGCCTCTCTGCCTCTGCCCCTCTGCCCCTCTGCCTCTCTGCCTCTGCCCCTCTGCCCCTCTGCCCCTCAGCCCCTCTGCCTCTCTGCCTCTCTGCCTCTGCCCCTCTGCCCCTCTGCCCTCTGCCCCTCTGCCCCTCTGCCCCTCTGCCTCTGCCCCTCTGCCCCTCTGCCCCTCTGCCCCTCTGCCCCTCTGCCCCTCTGCCCCTCTGCCTCTCTGTCCCCCTGCTCCTCTGCCCCTCTGCCTCTCTGCCTCTGCCAGGATTAAAGGTGTGTGCCACCATGGTAGGCTAGGAACCCAGTTTTTTTTTTAAATAGTTTAATGTATTTTAATAGCAAACGGACAGGAACAGCACAGGAGACAGACAACATTAAAAACGTACTTGCATATGGGGCAACTCAGAAAAGTATAGTGAATGAATGGAATCTACTGTATGATAAAAATGCCACAAACACCATTTAGTTGCCATCAATAAGAAATTTACTTATTTAAAAAAAAAATCCAAATTCTGGCATTGTCCAGAAAATTTTAACAGGTTTATTTATAATTGTTATAAAGTTGAACCGTTGAAATGTGTTCACTGACACATTTTGCTTGCATTAATGCCTTTAATGTCTTGCATTTATATTAAAAATTCACACACAAATGAACGTGGTGAAACTGCCAATACCTGATTCTGTCCCGTCTGTTTCCACTCACAATCATATACTTAGGTCTCTTTGACTCCACAGGGAAAAATATCTAACATTCAGAACTGCTGACAACAGGATGAAGATGGAAAAACATTTTTGAGAATGAAATGTTTCCCCTCATAGTGGACTCTTAAGCACGCTCTCCGCGTATGTGGCGTGCTAGCTGGATGTCTTCTGGCATAATTGTTACACATTTGGCATGAATCGCACACACGTTGATATCTTTAGAAAGGCCAACCCGATAGGCCTCACTTGCCTCCTGTAAAGCACCAATAGCTGCTCTCTGGAAGTGCAGATCTGTTTTGAAGTCCTGAGCAGTTTCTCGTACCAGACGCTGAAAGGGGAGCTTGCGAATCCGAAGAAGTTTAGAAGTGGACTTCTGATAGCGCCTGATTTCAGAGTGCCACAGTACCAGGCCTGTAACGGTGAGGTCCCTTCACCCCTCCAGTAGAGGGCGCACTCTTGCGCTCGATCGGCTTTTGTAGCCAGTTGTTTCCTGCGTGTTTCACCACGTGGATTTACGGAGCCATGGTGCTCGGTGAGAGGCTAAGGGGGAGGCAGCGCTGGTGTTAGAGAGTAGCGAAGGCTGCGAACATCAAGAACCCAGTTTTTAATTCACTGAATTAATAAATATATGATTAAACCATATATTTTGGCCATCATAGGGAAAAGACTTGAAAATCTTTGCAAACAAAAGATTGTGATACAGTTTATTTAAACTGATAAATTAACAGTATATTTTACCTTTTGTATGATTTCTTTGGTATTAGTTAATTATGAAGAGAAAAATTTAAATGCATGATTTTAATAGTTTATATAATCAGATGGTCAGATAACCTCCTAAAGTTACTTTTAGCTGTTTAGCAAGGTAGAGTATAAGGCCAGCAGTAGTGGCAGTGGTTTAGCTTATCTCACAGCCAGCGTTTGCCTCCTTTCTGGGGGGCAGGAGTGTTCTAGGACGAGTTGATGCCCTGGAGCGAGTAGGCTTTGTTTTCCCATGTGAAGTTAATGGTGGCTAAGTCTAGTTTCTGTTCTCAACGATTTTCTTCTAACTATTCGATTGGTGTGTGTGCGTGTGCGTGTGTGTGCGCGCGTGTGTGATATTGAGACTGGATCTCACTCTTTAGCCCAGGCTAGTCTGGATGGACCCTGGAATTAGGTATGTATATCAGGCTTGTAGTGATCCTGCCCCCTCTGCTTTCTGAGTATTGGCATTACAGGCTTGCCCCACCACACCTGCTTTCTTTTGATTTATTAGTGAACAATTTAACTTTGTTTACATAGAAATTCTCTGGAACCCAGTAACCTGCCCTTCATAACTCAATCCTTTATTTTTCAACCTTAAATTTATTTGCTTTATGTATCTTTAGAAACTAGCTTCTTTTAACATTGATAAATACAATGAGCTAGTCACTTGATGTTTTGGAATATAAAAAAAGACTCATGAGTCAGCTAAGGTTAAGCTATGTGGTGCTGTGGTAAGGTATACAAAATAAATGCATTACCCTAGAGTTGACAGAATAGGGAACATAAGACATGCATCCTTATCTTTTATCTGTGTTCTTCGTGGGCCATCACGACAACGACATTGTTACAAATACACTCTTATGCTTCTCTGCTCTTGTATTCTTTGGCTTTCCTTATCCAGCAGATCCCCAAGCCCATTAAGTTCAGGTTTGTTGTATGTACCTAAGGGATAAACACAGATGGAGAGAAACAACTTTATTGTTAGTCTCATTCTAAGCACAGAGTCTCAATCTCAATTGCACACTCAGTGTGGCTTGTATTATAATTCTTCAGTATGTCTGTTCTTGAAAAATCAGTTACTTTAAAACCTTTCCCTTAAATATCCAAGTTCAGTTTAGAATCCACTCCCTCACCTCCTCCTCATTTTTTTGGACAGCAATGGATTTCATTGTGTTGCTTTGGCTGTCCTGGAGCTCTGTACACCAGGCTGCCTCTCTGCCTCCCCAGTGCTGGGATTAAAGTCGTGGGTCACCACCAATTGGCTTTTTTCATTGTTAGCAACAACTGAGTTGGAGGGGGTTGAGGGCAGGGCAGAGTTGGGCTGTGTGCTAGCACAGTGTGTGGAGGTCTAATGGAAACTTTCAGGAGTTGGGTCTCTTGTTCCATCATGTGGTATGGGCTCCAGGTATCAAGTTCAAGTCCACCAGGCTTGGTGGCAAAGGGCCTTTACAAAGAAAGCCAGCCTGAAGGCTGCCCTCCACTTAAGTCATTCTAAGACGGAGGCATCTTTGTTGGGGAGGAGAACCTCGTAGGCCTTTTTCTATTCTTTCCACAACACAACTGCCGAGCTTATCTCCATCTCTGCCCAGTCTGAGGATTTTTAGCTTGATTAGTAGTTTGGATTTTGAGAAGTCCTAGGTCACTTAACTTGGTTTGGTCTTTAAAAAAAAACTGTTGAGGCTGGTTATGAACTTGCAATGTTTCCCAGGAAGCCTTCATGCTCACCTTCCTGTGTCTCATCTTGGCTTCTATTGGGTTGTAGGCCTGTGAAAAGGGCTTTCTTGTATCCTCACACTGCAAATGGCTGGATGCTGTGGTTTCCCATGGTAAAAGGTGTAAGGGCAGAAAGAACCAGCTTGTTCCTGCAGCTTTTTTGTAAGGCACTAACTAATACATGTCTGAAGGCACAGACTGATGCTTAATTACGTCCCAAATGTTGCTATACCAGCACGATGGGCTATGGATCCACAAGTGAATTTCGGGGACGTTCAGGACAAGTTGCTCCTCTCTCTCCTTTGCCGTACCTCTTCCTTCCAGTGGATCCCTCCCTCCAGCACTGCAGCACACACACACCCTTTGCATCTAACTAGTCTCCAACAGTCATCATTTGCTCCTGAAGCCACTGAGGTGTATTTTGGTTCTCTTGGTAATAAACTTTTATTTATTTATTTTAAAGATTTTGTTTATTTTATGCGTTTGGATGTTTTGCCTACATATATGTCTGTACAACATGTGTGTGTGTCTTGTTTTCTTGATCCTCACTGAATAACATGCTGAGTTATTCTATCTTTTTTCTACCCTTTCTGGTTACATTTTTGGCCATGATTGACAGCTGTCTAGGAGAAAACTGCTCAGTCAGTGCTGATTCGGAAATTACGTGATACTTGATTGTCTTATCGCTTGGAAAATTATACGCACACAACGTGTAGCAATGGAATAAAAATTGTGGCTCAGATAGAGTGTAGAGGTTGCAAGACAGCCAACAGTCTGTGAGGAACCTTTTTTAGACATTAGTGTTCTGATGAATTATTTATGATCAGCTATAAGCAGTTGGACTTGGTAATTATATGTGTTATAGACTTAATTTGAAGACATATTCAAGTAGGAAGGCAAATATTCATTTAATAATTTAATAACTATTGAGTGCTCACCATACGTAATACACTGAACTATGTGATGTAAGGGGAATAGTTTCTGTTCTTTGACTTGATTTTCATTAATGCTGGGAGAAGGTTGGATCTGAGTTGTAAGAGACAGGTTAACCTGTGAAAAGCAGTATGTTGAGAGAGTGGTCCTACAAAGCAAGTGTGCGTTTGTGAGCATGGGAATACATAGTATGGTGGGAGTTAGAAGGACTTCTGCTCTTGCCAGGCAGGTGCAAAGGCTCACAGTGGAGACAGCATTTGTGCAGAACCTGATTGGTTTTGTTTGCTTGTTTCTTTTTACCCTGTGGTGTTGAAGATAGAACCTAGCACCTTTTACCCCGAAGCTAAGCTACATCCCTAGTCCAAGGGCATAATCTTGGTGAGAGAAAGTTTTCAAGGTGGGCATTTGGGAAAGGCTGTGCATGGATCAGCGATGTGAAAGCAGAAGATGGGAGGACATAGAACATTCCTTGAGGCGCGACCAGCCTGCTGTGCTATAAGAGCAGGAAGTGTGTGGTGGAGGAAGGATGGCTGGTACCGAGCCTGGGCCAGCATCGAGCACGCATGGGCCTGACAGCGGGTGGTCCTGGGCGTCTGCATAGAGATAGGAGTCATTTACATAGCCACACAGAACTTTGATTAAAGTTATAAATATAGATGGAGAAATGAGAAATGTCTCCTTCAGATGAAATTAGATTTGTTCAGAGTGGTATGGTCATAAACTAAGAGCTTCTTTCGGTCGTAGAAAGCAAAAGAAATTTAAAGAGTATTCAATATTTAGGGGTAGTATAAAGTGACATAGCAGCTCAAAAGAACATTACAAACGCATTCCTGGCTCCCACTGGACTTAAGAATTAACCTACAGTGCTGAAATACTGCTACATGGGGGGGGGGGGGGTCGGACATTGTGTGGAAAATAAAGGTGGCTTTGGAGATGGGTTGTTTGGTAGTCATGGTGAATGTGTGGCCAGAACTATCAGCTTATTTGTGCCTCAGTTTTTTTAGTAATAAAAGTTCGAAAGATGTTTACATCCCAGAGTTGGGAAAATTAAGTTAGCTAAACACACAGAAGCACCCAGTACATGGCAGCTTTATTTAAACACACAGAAGTACCTAGTATATGCTAGGTTTATTTAAGCATACAGAAGTACCTAGTACATGTTAGGTTTATTGAAACACACAGAAGTACCTAGTACATGCTAGGTTTATTGAAACACACAAAAGTACCTAGTTACATGGGAGGTTTTTAATTCTTATGTTACTTGTTTCCCTCTTGGTCATAGTTATGGATGGATCAGGAAATCATTTTCCCATTTTTGGAGACAGGTTCTTAATGTATAGCCTAAGCTGGCTTTGAACTCACGGCAGTCCTCTTGATTCAGCCAATCAAGTGCTGGGATTACAAGTGTGCACCACTATGCCTGGCTTCATTTTCCTAGTGGTTTATCTCATACTTTAGCTTTTATTTCCTCATTTGAGAAATTGAGTACTTTGATTTGGTTCTGTCTCTGGGAGAATGTTAACAGGGAAATGTGTGAAATCTTCATTCAAAGATTGTTGTAAATGATGACCAGGGTACTGATCCACATGCCCCAGCTGGTCCTCAGTGTTCACATCAGCGTTCTGGTTTGGAAACCTAAGGCAGAGGTAGTCTTTGGCCCAGTCAGGGCTTTCACCATGATTTGGCCCTGGATCATTTTCTAGTCTAACCTCCCACAGTTTTGTACACACCACTCACTTGCATTAATGATGTGTAGTCTTTTTGATTTTAGGTAGGAAGTATAAATGTTTATGGGTATAATTTATATTAGAAATTACCTTTAAAAGATCAAAATCTAGAGGTAAGTACTAGGCTAGGGGATAGTTTAGGGGTGTAGTTGCCTAGTGTGTATAAGGTCTGGGTGTGATCTCTAGGACTATACAACAAAGACAGACTATATTACCAACATGTCCTGTTGGTGATATATTGTGATATAATATAACAATATAATATGATAATCCTATTATACTTTTAAACTATAGTTCAACAGTGTTTCATGACTTTTAAGCAGTTACAAATCTATTTTTAGTGGTATCTGTTTGAGTATGGTTGTGCATGTGCCATGGTGCCCTCTGATAGTCAGAGAACAACTGTGGGAGTCAAACTTCAGTCACCATAGTTGGTGGCAAGTGCTTTTTATTCAAGTAAGCCATCTCATCAAATATTTATAACTAGTAATAATTTTAAACAAAACATATCCCTTAGTTAATTTAAAAATATAAATAGTATATTAATATACTTTTACTGGAAAAAAGTGATCAGTATAGCAAGATGCATTGTCTTTTGAAAGCATAAATGAAATCTGTATACATAATGGATCCAACATGCTGCCTTTAGTTTACATCACCACAGTACTCTCTATTCATATCTGACTCCAGTCTGTCTTCTACATTGCAGTCAAAGTAATCTTTTAAAAATACAAATTAGACCTTCAAGTTCTTGTAAAGCCTGTTCAAGGGGCTTCCTTCATTACATACATAGAAACCTAAATGTTGCTCGCTGCTTGCAGTTTGATCTACTTTGAACATGTCCCCGGTCCTCCCCCCTTGCTGTCTGTAGCTTTATCTCGTTTCCTTGAAGCTGAGTTTTGCCTAGGAGGCTTGTTGCACTGGTTTGGTTGCCTGGATGTGATTTTGGCATGTGTCATTCAGTGCTGCTCTCCACTTCTTGGTACTGTTGTTTTAAGGTAGACATTCTCCACTCAGGGAGCCTTATTTGATTACTGTATTAATTACTCCTTTCCTCAGGCATTTTGTCACCTAGCATCAGATTGGCACTCACTTAATTATCTTGTTTATTTCTTGTTTTCGATTGTATCCTTGCTGCTAGAGCTGAGTTTAAATAGCTGTTGAGACCTTTTGAATCTGTGTATATATATTTTAAACAATTTAAAAAATACATGTGCTGCTAGTTCCTTTTCTTTCTTAGTGTTACTCTGAGTAAGAATTGGCTTTATAGACGTCGGTATGTTTCACAAGTACTGGTTATCAGTCAGTCTGGGTACTGATGTTGCCCAGGTGGGTGCCTGGCTGTGGCACTTTCTGTTTTAGCACAGTCTGGAGTACTTGGAGCCCACCCATGGCACAGTTGAGAGAGTGTGCTTGAATGTTGTTTCTCAAAGTCCACCAAGCTAAGGTTCCCTGGGCCTGCCAGTACGTGGAACTCCTTACTCATGTGTAAAGCAACCATGTCACACAACTGTGCACATGAGGTGCCAGCCTAGTTGCCATATGCCACCTCTGCACTGTAAACCCAGGTCTGATCCACTACATGAAAGCTTCCTTAGTGTATGATCTACACTATGTCTACACTATGATCATACACTGTAGTTAGAGATATCATACTCAGATTTCTGGTCAAGTTAAGAAATATTGTTGTTGAACTTAGAGAAGTAGCTATGTTGCCATTAAATCAGACAGTGTGAAGGTCAGATAGGGAGCACAAAGATGAATGTTCCAGTTCTGTTTACATAAATATGTAATGTCAGATGCTTATATACTGTAGAAAACTAGAAGAGAAGAAAAAATGCTTTATAGTTTTTAAATGGTGGAAAGAGCTTCCTAGACAAGGAAGGGGAAGCGGCTTCAGGTAAGAGGCTGAGAAGGACATGGGTTTCAAGAGTCAGTTTTAACTGGATCCAAACATATGCTCCCACTAGAGATGCTAGGATCCAGTTACTTATTGATGCCCCAGTGTTCACAGGAGAATGTGGTGAGACTTGATGGGATGTGGGTGAGACTGCAGAGTGAATTCTGCAATCCTCACACTTTGATGGCTGATTTTAGCTAGCCCAGCTTTGTGACTGCTGGGGCGGGGGGGATTAGTCTAGAGCTGTTATGGAAACCCCCGGAATGGCTTTAGCTGAGAAATAGTCCTTTGCTTGACATTCTTCTCTAAGTGCTTGAGTGCATAGAAAAGAGTCCAGCCCTTATCTTAGCCCTTGTTTCATCATTTTTGCCATTAGGGTCAGACATAGGAGGTCTCAGTGTGTTGTGGCTCAGCCAGAGTGGTAGCCTAGCCAGTGTTGACCAGAGTGGTCTACAGGGCAGAGGAGGGCGGAAACCAGTGAGCAGGTGCAGATTGATGGATGTGTGGACATGCTGTGAGTTGTGAGGTTAGAATCTGAGTGTGCAGTGTCCTTGTTGGGAGGTGGTTCCAGGGCTGGGGCTGCCAGACTGCTGAGGGGCTGGGCATATGGCTGGGGCAGAGAACAGGAAGTCTCCTCTCCTCTCTACAGTTCTCTCTAGCTCCCTTTACTGACAAGCATGGCGTTGTCCCCACGGTAAAGGAGAGGTGCCTGAGCACTTAGTGCCTCATGTCAGAGCCGCCGTTGAAGGAGGAGCTCAGAGTAAAGACAGTTTGTAGATAATTGACCTACATACCCAGGTTCTTCTAATAGTGTCTGATTGGTTCCATTTCACCAAGAGTAAGGTCCAAAGCAGGACTTCAGGGCTTTTTGATTTCATATTGTTTACTTTGTGGCTCTTCTGTAGGGATCCGATCTCCTTGCCATTTCTGGACAGCATGGACTTGAGGCCTTTGCCTTAGCTGGTTCTTCTTGAAAAGCCCCCTTCCCATGTCTGCATGGCTCCCGTGTCTGCATGGCTCCCGTGTCTGCATGGCTCCCCGTGTCTGCATGGCTCCCCGTGTCTGCATGGCTCCCCGTGTCTGCATGGCTCCCCGTGTCTGCATGGCTCCCCGTGTCTGCCTGGCTCCCGTGTCTGCGTGGCTCCCCGTGTCTGCGTGGTTCCCCGTGTCTGCGTGGCTCCCCGTGTCTGCGTGGCTCCCCGTGTCTGCGTGGCTCCCCGTGTCTGCGTGGCTCCCCGTGTCTGCGTGGCTCCCCGTGTCTACGTGGCTCCCCGTGTCTGCGTGGCTCCCCGTGTCTACATGGCTTCCCGTGTCTGCATGGCTTCCGGGCTTCTTCCTTCCTCCATGTCAGCTTCTCAAGGAAGGCTGCCTCAGGCCATTGTCTCTTAGGCCTCTCCCTGTTGACCCTTCACATCATTTGTTTTATTCCATAGTCATATCTGATAGTCCATATAACTTACTGTTCATTGTGTGTTTCCCACTGTAATGTCTCCCACTGGGACAGGGCTCACTCATCCCAAATAACCAGAACTGTGCCTGGTGTGTTGTACATGCTCAGTGAGTCCCTGAAAGTCATAGTGGACTGTCTGCTATTTATTCATTAAGGTGAGAGGTTCTAGCATAGCAAAGCAGTTTATTTTTTTAAAATGTGATATATGTCTATGTTCATATGTGTGCATGAACGTGTATGCAGGTGTACATGCATGTGTGGCATGTGTATATGTGTACTTGTGTGTCTGTATGTTCATGTGCATGTGAAGCCAGAGGTTAGTGTTAGGTGTTATCCTCAATCCTGCTTTAGTCTTTATTTACTGAGGCTGGTTCTCACTGAATCGAGAGCCTTCACTCTGTTTGCTAGCTAGCCAGCTTGCCCCGAGGATCCAGTTCCTTCCATGCTCTCTTGGCATTTTTGTGGTTGCCAGGGATCCATACTCTGGTCCTCAGACTTGCATAACAACTGGGCCATCTGCCAGCCTTAACAAAGTGGTACTAATTAATTATTCAGAATAGCTCCACCAATACTGTAATCTATTTTTCGTTTATTCTATGGACTGGTTTTATTCTTTCGGTTGGCTGAATTGAATATAGGTTTATTTTGGGAGATTTTTATATGCTATAAAATGAAATAGCTTCTGTGACTTTTTTCATTTCAGGAGATGACCGAGCCAGATAAAGATTGTCTTTAACTTTTTATTTATTGGGGGTTCATCTTGATTCATGGAAAGTTAACTTACTGTTTTGCTTTTCAGGTGCCGAGTGTGGAGTAAATGCGGATGTAGAGAAGCATCTTGAATTGGGGAAGAAGTTACTCGCAGCTGGACAGCTAGCTGACGCTTTGTCTCAGTTTCACGCTGCAGTTGGTTGGTATCACAACCCTGACCACTCAGTTGCTCTTTTCTGAATTCTAGCCAGAATAACTTTGGTTGGCCCCTCCTACCATCACACATCAATCAAGTAGAAAGGCAGTTAATTTTTCCACAAAATATAGTGTGTTCCAAGAAGAATCATTTCCTACTGTTAGAATTCATTTTAAAAACAGAAAATGCAATTAGGTTTTAGTTTGGCATTATTTTTCTTTGCAAATTCATTTATTCACTATCATCTGCCTGCCTGCCTGCCTATCTGTCTGTCTGTCTGTCTATCTATCTATCCATCCATCCATCCATCCATCCATCCACCCACCCACCTACCTACCTACCTATCCATCCATCCATCCATCCTCATCTATCTGTCTGTGTGGGGTGCAGTGTGTGCCTGCCGCAGGGACAACGTGTGGGAGTTGACCCCCTTCCATGACGTGGATCAGGTTATGAAGCTTTGCCATTGTGTCTCTTTTTACTGGGCTTTCTTATAAGCCCCATTTCATGCTTTTCCTAAATCTTAATTTTTTTGATATCTTTACTTCTTTAGAGTAACAGAAAAAGCACGTTTTAACCTTGTCCTCTTTTGATAACACTGGCATTATCATGTCCAGTGTTGTAAGAACATGAGGATAACCCTTGGGTCTGAGATCGAGTGTCTTAAATGTAAGGCATGAGTGGACGAGCAAGTGGTCATCTGTATGTGCGTATGGCACTGGGATTGAACCAAGACCTGTGTGCCAGGCAAGCTCTTGCTAGCACTGACCCACACCATCAGCCCTAAAGTTGTACATTAACGAAGGGGATGTCTGAAATGTTAGATTTCCTCATATTCTGGTAAGAAAACTAGTATTACACTTAATAGTTTTTTGTTCAGTAATCAATAAAACAACAAACAAATCCTAAACCTGCACCTGCTTTGACATGTAATTGCATATGCGGTAGAAAGCTCATCCCAGGGGAGCCTCCTGTGGAGTGAAGGCAGGCACTGCTGTTCAGGCAGGACAGAGACAGGAGCTCAGGGACTTTCCAAAGGTATGATCAAGGTCAAAGACTACAAACTTCTTTGTAAATTTTCTTAAATGTGTTTTTATTTGTGTTTATGTGTGCGTACTATGCATATAATACCTGTGAAGTCCAGAAGAGGGTTTGGGATTCCTGGAGCTGGAGTCAGGCATTTGTGAGTCGTCTCAACAAAACTTGGTCCTGTAAGAGCCACTTGTGCTCGTAACTACTGATCCGTGAACCTCTTGGGTATGGTTTTGTTCTCCCTTCTATCTGACTCTCAGTAAATGAATGAATGAAGACTTTGACCTAGTTTTATTAGGCTGGAACAAGAATAAAAGTTTGCATCTCCATGTGAAGCAATCAGTCTTAGTGCTCCTCACTACCAAGGTTTAGGACATTAGCTGAGCATGGTGGTACGTGCCGTTAATCCTAGCACTTGGGAGGCAGAGCTATGTGGATCTGGGGAATTCAGAAACACACAGAGAGACTGTCTCAAAAACAGTACAATTTATAACATTTGATTATAATTTGTCTTCTTTAGGTTTTTCTTCAGAAATGATGGTCTTTGTTAGGGCCAAGTTACCCATACTTGAATTGCCTGATGCTCTAAGGAGTAGAATGTCAATCTCATTCTCTTGTTCAGTTTTCTAATTATTTTATATTATTGTGCTGTTACCGCCAAACTCAGTTTGATACAAGCTAGAGTCTTCTGAGAGAGGGGAATCTCAGCTGAGAAACTTCCACCAGGCTGGACTGTGGGCAAGCTTGTAAGGTATTTCTTGATTGATGTGTGATGTAGGAGGGGCCAGCTCACTGTGGGTGGTCCCACCCTGGCCTGGTGGTCCTAGATGTTATTAGAAAGCAGGCTGAGCAAGGTATCAGGAACAGGTCAGTAAGCAGCACCCTGCATGGCCTCTGCTCAGTTCCTCCAGGTTCCTGCCTTGACTTCCATTAATGATCGATTGTGACCAGAGAGTCATAAACTGAAATAATCTCTTTCCTCCCCAAGTCGCTTTTGGTCATAGTGTTTTTTTTATCATAGCAGTAGGCAGGGGGTGGGGTGCTCAAGGAGGCCAGAGGCGTTGGCCCCCCCGGTGCTGCAGTCACAGGTGTTTGTGATGAGAACTGCACTTGAGTTCAGTTCTCTTAGCTACTGAGTATGATTTCAAAAAATTCTTATTTTAATTGCTATTTCATATAGAATGGTAGATATGGACTAGTTTCAGAAACTACTGCTTTGTAGATATTATGTCTGTGTGTGTGTCCACATGTGCAGTGTAAGAAGGAGCCTTTTGTTCCTGTTGTATACCCAGGCTAGCTGGCCTGCAGCCTTGCACCTTGCCATAGGAGTGACAGACTTTAAATGGGCTTTGCGGGGGTGGGAGGTATGGAGGGGAGAAGAAGGTGTGAACTCAGGCTTACCTACTGAATTGTCCCACCTTGCTGTAATTGCTCTTTTTAAGATGAAATGAAAGGAAACAAGGAACCACACAAATGACCCTATATCTAAGCAAGGTGATTTCATTTCTCTGTTGAACCATTGTCATTTGGTGCTCTAATAGTCTAGGTAGAAGAAAACTCAATTTCAAACTCTGGTCTTACCCAACACACAGTACTTTATTGACTTCTATCTACCCAGATGTGTGGAGACTTCTTCCTACTGAGCAGTCCTAAAGATTCTCTTTGGATATAAGTTACCTTCCTATAATTCAGTTAAATTCTGACACTGTATGTGTGGAGGTAGCAGCTTAAAAATCTGTAGTTTTTGAGAAAGACTACTGCTCACTTTAGAAGCCCAGCTCTCCAGGTATGAGCCAGTGTCCCATGAGCGCCTTCTTAAGTTCAGTTTGCTAGAATGTCTCCAAGATTTTAGGCAAGCATCTTTTCTGGTGTAGGATAGTAGACATTACAGAGGATACAGATGTACCTCCAGAGAGGAGGTGCTCGGGACGGGGGAAGGGGAAGGGCTTGGAGCGTTATTCTTGCTGGGTGGACCACCCTTTAGGTACGCTGTGTGTTCCACTCACCCAAGCACAGTGTCACTCGACTGTATCCTAAGCTCTTAACTTTAGTGCCTTTCTTAAGGTTATTTATCTTTCAGAGAGAGTCTATGTAGCCCTGGCTTCACTTGAATTTACTATATACACCAGGCTGTCCTAAAGCTTAGCCCACCTCTGCCTCCCACATGCTGGGATTAGAGTGGTGTGCTACCATTGCCTGTTTGCCATTCTTAATAAAATTGTAAACTGTAATTTTCTCTGGTTATTTGTCAAAAACAGCTAATGTTTCTTCTTTTAATTTTCAGATGGTGACCCTGATAACTATATTGCATACTATAGGAGAGCTACTGTCTTCTTAGCCATGGGGAAATCCAAAGCAGCACTGCCTGACTTAACGAAAGTCATTGAACTGAAGATGGATTTCACTGCGGTAAGTTCACCAAACTTGCTCAGTGGGGAACTTAGGGGAACTGGCAGGAGGTAACCTGTTTCCTGAAGTGAGTATTGGCATCTTAGGCATTATTAGCGGATATCGGATTAAGACTGCTTACACTTCCTCTTCATAGTGGCACATAGCTATATACAGCCAGTGGGGAGGTGAGGCAGGAGAATCCCTGCAGCCCAGGGTCTTGTGGTGCGTGAGAATGACAGCCAGATTCTGTCTCAGTAACAACAGCAAGTAATAGCAAAAATCAAAATGTTGCTGGCATTAGCAGTTTGCATGGACACTGCTTGTGTTGGCACATGGGGGACAGAGGCATGCACATCTCTGCGAGTTTAAGGACTTCCTAATCCACCCAGTGAGTTCCAGGACAGTCATGGCTATGTAGAGAGAGACCTGTCCCAACAAAACAAAACAAAACAAAACAAAGGTCTGTACAGAAGAGTAACAGAGTGGTCAGGGTTCTCTAGAGTCCATGAACTTATGGAATGTCTCTATGTATTAAGGGAAGTTATTGCAGGCTTAGAGTCTGCAGTCCTACTAACCCAACAGTGGGCAGCTGAAGACTAGGTATTTCCCCTGGTCCTCTATATAAGCTTGAATCCTGAAGAAGTAAGTTCCAACAGATGTGCTGGCAAGTAAGTGGAAGCAGGGGAAGAAGAGCCATCATCCCTATGATGTAGGTCTCCAGCAGAGGGTGTGGCCCAGATGAAAGGTGTGTGCCACCTCGTCGGGCTGGCCTTGAACCCAGATCTGCTTGCCTCTGTCTCCTTCAATTAAAGGCGTGTACTACCTTTGCCTAGGCCTAAGTTTTTCATGGCCACTATGCCTCGATATCTGGATCAAAGAATATGTCATCCCATGTCAAGATCCGGGTCAGAAGCCTGTGTCTTCCAGCCTCATGATCTGGAACACAGATGTGCCTCCATTTCTCGGTTGTCGTTCATTCCAGGTAGAGTCAAGCTGACAACCAGGAACAGCCATCACTCAGCATATAGTAGGTGATTCTTTCCAGAAGCCTGACAGTTAACACTGTGTTTTAGAAACACAAGTCCGTGTGAAGGGTGGGATGTAGGACATGATGTGAAGAGACTGAAGAGGCTGAGTAGGATGTCAGCCAGCTGACAAGTTTCACTTAAGGACGAGTCAGGGAGAATTAACCAGAGTTGCCCGTTTGGGGGTGGGGTGGGGGGTTGGTGGATTCTAAGCACTGTTAGCCTGGGTCTTCCTGCCAGCACGGCACAAGCTTCAGAGGTTCAGAAGCTTACATCTCCTATCCCGAAGGCTGGCAAGACCTGTGAGGGCTGTCACAGGTTGTATGGACACCTTTGGTGGTGCATTAATTAGTTCTGTCAGTGTGACAGCACAGCTAACATAAACACTTTCGAGAGAGATTCATTTTAACTCACAGATTCAGAGCTTTCAGTACTCAGTGCACAGTCCTTGGCTTCATGACTTGGCCTGTGGGACACGGTGCCATGGCATTGGGAGCTTGTGGAAGAGGAACTAGATGACTTTATGGCAAACAGGAAGCAGAGAATAGACCGTAGTCCAGGATAGGATACGGCTCCCAAGGGTAGTCCTCTTCCTCCAGCCAGGCCCTGGCTCCTAAAGTGTTTACCACTTCCCAAAATGGCAGCACCAACTGAGGATCACATACCAACACATGAACCCGTGTGGGAGATTTCATTAGCAGAGTACATATATGGGCCAGTCAAAATGGCCTAAAAATTAACTTTGTGACCATTATTTATAATTTACCACATTCCTAAAAGGAAGAATCCAAGCTAGCTAATAGCAATGTAATGCATGTTTGATTTAAAATATGGCTGCAATATTATTTTAAAATAGAATTCCCAATTATCATATTTTTGTTGACTTTATTACTTGACACAGCTTAGTATAACCTTTTACAAAGGTTAAGTAATTCATTTCCTTAGCATCATGATTAGTCATTAGCTAGCTGAAATGGCCATGATGGTTGTTTATATGTGTGTTGATGTATTTGATAGAGGATTAGGGAGATTGTATGTTCTGTAAAAGTAATACATAAACCCAAGTTGCAATCTATGGTTTTTGTTCTTCTTCTTTTATTTTTTTGAAGAAATTAGTCTTCAGAGAGTAGGTATATGTTGAAGGGCTAGGGTAATGTGATTATAGAAGAATGGTGGAAACGAAGGGGAGGAGACACTGTCCTTCCGGCTATAGTAAATACTTACATGGAAGGTTGAAGGAACCTTCCGGCTATAGTACATACTTACATGGAAGGTTGAAGGAACAATGAACTGCAAGCCTGTTTCTGGAGCTTGGATAGTCTCATGGCAACTTCCCATGGAAAATATTATTATGATTTCAAAAAGTATCTTTTAAAATTAAGATATAGGGCCTGGAATAGATCTTGAAGGAAGACCTTGTATCTTCTTTATGGGTCCTTGTGTTTGATGCCCAGCTTAATTATAAAAAATGTATATAATTGATGTACCATTAACTTCACATTTTAAAGAGTTGGTGGCTCTCAGGACATCTTTAGGCTGTACAGTGGTTGTTGCCATCATGTGGTTCCAGGACATGATCATTACTCTGAAAAGAGATCTACGTCTTAGACAGGCAAGCAGAAGAACTCCCAAACAGAGCTGTTGTGTTGAGCAAAGCATTTCTACAGGAGACACACTTCAATAAACATGTGCACATTCTGTAGCTATAGGAATTTGTATCAGTAATAATGCAAACAAACATTGGAAAAAGAAATACTAGTAACTTTATTACATTATTTTTTCTTTATTTTTAAAGAAAATTTAGAAATCCACAGTACTCAGGACAGCTGTTCTCTTTCCCCCTAGGCAAGATTACAGAGAGGTCACTTACTACTCAAACAAGGAAAACTTGATGAAGCAGAAGATGATTTCAAGAGAGTGGTAAGTTACCTGGCTCCAAGAAGATATTATGGAGAGACTTACAGAATTGACACTGCACTGGATGGAGGCCAAAGGCTGGTGGCCTCTGGCCTTGGAATGAACTCTCTTACTGTTTTGGGGCCCAGAAGCTGGTGGCTGCTGGCAGTTTAACTTTCACTATCCTGGGGTCAAATGCTGATGACTTTTGGCAATTTCACAGAGACAGTCAGCTACACACATATACACATACTTAACACCACACACACACTCACATACACACACACACTCATACTCTCACACACACACACACACACACACACACACACACACACACACACACACACACACACACACACACACTTGGTGGATGGAGCAGAGCCCCAACTGCCACACTTTATTTCTTCTATTGGCTTTTTTTATACCTTCTTAGATAAAAGTTCTTTATAAAATTGCCTCACAGATAAAATGTCACACAAAAGGGAATTTCAGAAGGTTGTCAGTAGTAAGTTCAAAGCAGTGTTTATTCTGTAAACTCAGTATACGCTCAAAGCGACAGTCTCCCCTGGCCTTGCACATTGTGCACACCTGTGGCTTCATCCTTGGACCTGACCTAGAATTAATGATTTTCTTTGATTACAAATTTGTTTGTATGTGTGTGCCTGTTTCTGTTCTTAGTGCAATTTATGAAAGCTCATTGTGTTCTGTATTATGTAGCCTTTACTTACTATTCTATGAGGAGGCACATTCTATTCTTGATTATAACTTTTTTACATCTCTCTGATAAAACAACTAAAAACATTTCCTTAAACTTCCTAAAATTATTTGAATCAAATCATGAGTTCTATAAAGTCATTAATTCATCTAAACAGCATTAATTTATGAAAGCTCATCTTTGTGTTGATCTGCAGGAAATCTGCCCAGTAGGGTGATGTGATAGTGACAGGAAAGGCTTATCAGTAGCGAGAAGCAGTCCTGGGATGAAGTCTCTGGGCTGTGCCTCTCCAGAGTGCACGCATTGCAGCCATGCAAAACAGTGGGCCATCTCCAGGAAACTCACCTGCTTGCCATAGCCTTTCCTAGATGGCTTCTGACAATTTTTTTCCTTTTTAATAAGGTATTTAAATAGTAATTTTATAGCTAAAAAAACCCTTGTGTATATAGGAATAGTTCCTAAATTAATATTTAATGACTGGCATCAAAGAATCATATTAACAGTTGGAAGATATAGTGTACCCAATTGATATTTGTGATAACTCAATCAGTTATAGGCTCACTTACTTTAACTTAGCCCACATAGGAATCTAGTAGTGTCAGCTGAAACGTGCTTCATGGCTCCAAGTCAAGGATTCTTGAACACTTTCCACTTGTGACTTTTCCACTCAACAGCTCGTTACATAATCCTGGGTATATGGGTATAAAACAGGCATAGAAACAAACATTTACTGATGGTGACTGAGGAGACTTGCTTTTAAACAATTCTTTGGAGTCCATATAATTTTACCATTTATTCATAAGAAAGGCAGATTGTGCAGTAATGAGATATGTGCTGGTTTGTTTTTACTTAATGAAATATTGGGGCTGAGAAGATAGCATGCATGCGTGCGCGCGCGCGCGCACACACACACACACACACACACACACACACACACACACACACGCACACGCTTGCTGTCTAAGCTGGCTGTGATTTGACATTGTGACCTAGACTCTCAGTGCTGGTGAGAAGGGAGGCTCTCAGAGACTGCTGGCCAGCCGCCTACTTTATGCATAATCTCTAGCTCCAGCCAAGTGTTCTGTAAACACCATGGCTTCATTCTTTACGACTGAGTATAGTTCACTGTGTGTGCATTCCATGTGTTCTTTTGTGATGAGCATCAGTGCTGACTCTGCATCTTGGCCTTTGTGAGTTGTGTCAGAAGACGGTATCTGGGTATGTTGATATATTGTCCTTCAGATATATACTCAGGTAGTGAGTGCCGGTCATATGGAGGTCTACGTTTTAGCCTTTGGAAGACCTCCATACTATTTTCCACAGTGTCTATACTAATTTGCATTCTTACCAACAATGTATAAGGAAAACCTGAATTAGATAATTTGGTAAGTAACTGTCAATTGCAACTTAATTTTAAAGTCAAGTATAAATCTTTGGTAAGTTCTTAATAAACTCTCCATTAATAGCAGATTATATGTAGATAATAGCCATCACAATGCATCCCTAGTCAATTTGACACCCAATCATATCTCCTTATTTCCAAATGAAAACAATAACCAGGTCATAATAACGCCCAAAACTGTATAATCATCCCTTGTTCAACTGCAAACACATAAATAGTAAGTTTAGCTCGGTGGGATCTTGCTACAAGGTCACCATTAATCTGTTTATCCCTTGGAACATGGGATTTAGCTACATTCTACTTTGTGGTGCTCCTTTAATACTTGAACAATACATTTTGTATTTTTCCTAAGCTTGCTACACTCTTGATAAGAGTGAATCACAGGATAGAGTGTATGTTAGGCTCTTTTGAGAGATTTCCTTCCTCAATGCAGTTAATCTAAATTTCTTCACTTTAGCCTCTGTCAGAAACTTCAGACAAGGGCAGAAAGCAGTCTCGTTCTTCACTAAAATGTCACAGGAACAGTCTCTAGGCTATAAACTGAAATTCTCCTGTGAAACCTCTTAGGCCAGGTCCCTCAGTTCAAATTCTCGTCAGCAGCACTGTCTTTCGTGTTCCTACCAGGGATAGGCCTGTTAAGCCCCACTTAAATCGTTCAACTGATTTTCTAATCCACAGTTCCAAAGTCCGTATTCCTCCAAACAAAGACATGGTCAGGCCTATCACAGCAATACCTCAGTCCCTGGCTGGAAGGAACTCAGATCTACATAATGATAAGAATATAACATGGGGGGGGGGGTCCCCAGGCTAAGCTGTCATGGACAACCATGTTGTTCCTGTGTCTTGGCTGTTATGAATAGTGCTGCACTGTACATTCCATGCAGGTAGCTTTACAAAGCAATGATTTCCTTTCCTTACTCTGTAGGAAGAAGATTACTAGGTCAGATAGTAGTTGTATTTTTACTGTTTTCCAAAATTGCTACACCAGTTCACCTGTATGCCAGTAGTCTTCCTCTTCTGTGCACAGGAGACCTCCCACTTGACTGCTAGCTGGGTTTTCTCGCTTTGACTATAACAGTGTACAGTATGTGGGATAGCTGAGAAGTGGCCTGTTTTGGCTCATACTCTTAGAAGTTTCAGTCCATGATTATTTGGCCCCTTGTTCTTACCTCTGTTCTGAGGCAGTCCATCGTGGAGGGGGGAAGCCTGTTTACCTCAGGGTCAGGAAACAGGCTTGAAGTTTGGCTCCTAAAGACCTAAAATATCTACCAGGCCCTTTCCTCTTAAGATTTCCAGTACTTCACAACAGCATCAAGTGGAGGATTGAAGAGAAGCCCCTTGAACAGATGGGCCTCTGTGTAGAGGGCATGCGTGGTGCGCACAGATACATAAGCGTTGGAGACACTGAGAGTGTCAATCACTCAGGGTTTTCTTAATGGAGGACATGAATACCTTCTGTCTTTCAGCCAGGAATCTGGAAGTAGGTGTTGTTAATTACCTGGCAGTCTTTGCTATCTGTAGAGCCAGGCCTTACCCTAATCACCCAGAGTGTTTATTTGAGACTCTTTCTCCCTAGACTTTATCATTAGCTTTGTTTCTCAGTCAGTACAACCCATCCTTAGGGAGATGTCACGTGTCCTTTATAGCCTGTTGCCCTCTGTGCCCATCTCAGTCAGAGACCACACCAGATCCTAGGCTCTTAAACTACAGAGCCCATTGTTATGGTAGAGGTCAAGTATACCAGAGTATCAGTGTAGTCATGCCTGACTCGGGATTAGGATAATTGTTACTAAGAAACTTTTTTCCTGAAATCGTACTGTATTTAAATATGTCTAAAATAAGCTGGCTTGGTCCAGACTCCAGAAATTTGAACCAGCACCAACTAAGTCAGGATACAATCATTTTGCTGCAGACCATAATGCTCGAGGAGACTCCCCCTTCCACACACACCCATGCACACACACACACACCTACCTTCAGGGGAACATTCTAGGTCCTAAGCGCTGCAGTGGGATTCCCAATATTATCAGATAAGGTTATATCAATAACTGGTAATTGATAATATTGTTTATAACTTCTTCCTAATATTTATTTCATTTGCCTTTTTACTTTGTGTCTACATAACCTACAAACTCAGACTATGCAAATAAACATAGAACTCTATTAAGATATAATTTTATTTTTACCTCAAATGGATCAAATTTAGGTGCTTTAATAACTGTAACTAACTTTAGTAGAGAATGTCTACATTTTCAAGTGGGCCGGTGTGTAATTCAAGGGGAAACAAATTATCACCTCATTGTGATTTTAGTTGTTTACAATGTTGTGTAAGAATTTTGTCACTGAGCAATAGCTCCCCTCCTTGTGAATTTATATATCACAGAACAGTCACAAAAGTGTTAGGAGTGTGATTCAGTTGTAGAGGAAGTGCTTAGCCCAAGTGAGGTCCTGGGTTCAGGCCCTGGCACTGAAAGGGAACCTGTCCTTTTGGTAGTGCCTGCCGGTTCTGACACTTGGGAGTCCTTGGCATGCCCCGATACATGTGAGCTTCTTCCATTGTTAAGGACGTGCACAGAGCATGCAGAAAAGTGATTAACTCAGGATCTGGGTATCTAACTTGTTCCTGTATTTAGACTTTATTGAAAAGCAATCATACAAGGGCTGGCAAGATGCCTGAGTGGGTAATGCTACATGCTGTCATGCCAACCAATCCCGGAAGCCCACATGTAGACTTCTGCTGTCTGCACCTGTACTGTGACATGCAGGCTCTGCCACACAACAAACACACGTAAATAATGTTAAAGGTCAACTAGTTATAAAATATTTATGAAAATATTCATAACTTCGTGAGTGAAAAATGGCAAAACTTGCCTCCATGTTACTGTGTGTGTGCTGCCTGCTGGTGTAGAATGAGCCGCCCAATGCTAGCAACTCTTCCTATCCTCTCAGTTCATGGACGTGGCCTGACCGGCTCTTCCCGGCAGTCTGTGCCATGGTATCTGGAATGGAGAGATCTTTGTGTCTGCTACAGGTATTGGATTTATAAGATTGAAACTTTTATTTTGTTGTTTGGCTGTAGCTCAAATCTAATCCAAGTGAGAGTGAAGAGAAGGAAGCCGAGGCTCAGCTTGTGAAAGCTGATGAGATGCAGCGCTTGCGCTCCCGAGCGCTCGGGGCCTTTGACAGTGCGGACTACACGGCTGCTATAACCTTCCTTGATAAGATTTTAGAGGTAAGTTTCTCAGGTGCTGCAGCCGACGACTCTGGCACTGCTCCTTAGAGTAAGGCTCGTGCTAGACACTTTGACGTGTTCATGTCCTACCAAAACCAAGATGGGATACAGACTGGTCTTTGGGCTTTTAGCTCTTAAAAATTGGTCATATAAATTTGGAACTAAAGTTTTTTAGTAAATATTGGTATGCTGTATAGTGAGAATTACATTTTTTGTTGTTGTTTTTTGTGACAGAGTCTTAATGTTTCAATGTAGCTCTAGGTAACTCAAAACTCTCTATGTAGACCAGGCTGGCCTCGAACTCACAGAGATCTGCCTGCCTCTGTCTCCCATTAAAGGATTAAAGGCGTGCACTACCATGCCAGGTTGAGAATTACATGCTTTACCCACTGATTGCTTCACCGTATTTATTCATTTAGGAGAATACTATGCTAGGAAATGGGTAAAAGACTAGTTACTTAAAGAGAAGGAAAGATGGTGTTTGGAAACAAAGAGGAATACTTTTATAATGAGAACCTTGTAAGAGAAGGCAGAGAAAGAATGCTGCAACAGGGAAGGTTCTAGTAGGAAGCATTAAGTTTAGGATTTCGGAAGAAAGCCTAACTGGAAATAATCAATATTATTACCATTTTCACAGCTCTTTAATGTAATATTGGCAGTAAATGTGATATATGGACTCACTTGATAATTAAAAAATTATTTGTGTGTGTGTGATGTATATGTGTAACTGTATGTACTATGATGTCCTTGAAGAGGCCAAAGATGAATTCTGTGGAGTCAGTCCCTTCTTGTATCTTTATGCGGGTCCTGGGGATTATATTTGTCCCTAGGTTTGTATGCAAGCATCTTCATATACTAAAACATCTTGCTGGCTCTTATTTGATAATTTATAGAAGAAATCATGTGATATGACATAGAGAAATTCTGTTTGTTTTTTTTAAGATTTATTTTTTTATGTATGTGAGTATAGTGTAGCTGTCTTCAGACAAACCAGAGCAGGGTATTGGATCCCATTACAGATGGTTGTGAGCCACCATGTGGCTGCTGGGAATTGAACTCAGGACCTCTGGAAGAGCAGTCAGTGCTCTTAACCGCTGAGCCCTCTCTCCAGCCCCTTTTCCTTTCTTTCTTCGTTTTTCCTTCCTTCCTTTCTATCAATACTCACTTAACAGCTTCATCTATCATTATTGTCTTCTTTCTTACATCTCAAATGCTCTCCCCTTTCCTGGTTCCCCTTGGAAAACCCCTACCCATCCCCCTCCCCTGCTCACCAGGCCACCCACTCCCGCTTCCCTGTCCTGGCATCCCCTGTACTGGGGCACTGAGCCTTCTCAGGACCAAGGGCCTCTCCTCCCTTTGATGTCCAACAAGGCCATCCTCTGCTGCATATGCGGCTGGAGCCATGGGTCCCTCCGTGTGTTCCCTTTGGTTGGTGGTTTAGTCCCTGGGAGCTCTGGGGTACTGGTGGTTCATATTGCTGTTCCTCCTATGGGGCTGCAAACCCCTTCAGTTCCTTGGGTCCTGTCTCAAGGAAGGAAGGAAGGAAGGATGTATTAGTAATCAGTGCAGTGTAAGTATTTTGCTAATTGAGACCTAGGATTGTGGCTGAGGGATATAGCAGTTGGTCGGGCTTTTGCCCAGCATTCACAGTGCCCTGAGTGTGACACCTGGATTGGATTAACTGGGTCTGGTGGTCATCAAGTATTGGAGGCCAGCTTATATACATGGCATCCTGTCTCAACAGACAAAACAAATCAAGAATTACAAAAAAAGAACTTAGATTTTCTTAATTATGGCAATTAATTTAATTGTTGAATATTGATTCTCTTCAAATGTTTGAGTGGGAATAATTTAATAGTGAATGCTGTAGGTTCTTTCTCTCTTTCTTTCTTTCTTTCTTTCTTTCTTTCTTTCTTTCTTTCTTTCTTTCTTTCTTTCTTTCTTTCTTTCTGCTTCATTGTGCATTACACTTGGCTAGAACTCAATGTGCAAATGCTATGTTTTCTAATATTCAGAGTTGTAAAACTCTGTAAAGGCCCCTTTGTTGCGTGTGCATCTCCTTTCCCTGTTAAGACACCCTCGAGATGATCACATTCTCTCTGTCTTTCTAAGTGTGTCAGGGTTCTCAACACCACTTATAAAATAGTGACCTTAGCACACTGGTTGAGGGTTTTTATGTTGATGAGTGTGCACATGAATATGTAGGGTGCAAGAATCAATGTGCATAACTATGTGTCTTAAAGTCTAGTTCTTTTGTTTGTTAAGGTTTGTGTTTGGGATGCAGAATTGCGTGAGCTTCGAGCAGAGTGCTTCATAAAGGAGGGAGAGCCCAGGAAGGCCATCAGTGACCTGAAGGCTGCTTCAAAGCTGAAGAACGACAACACAGAGGCGTTTTACAAAATCAGCACACTCTACTACCAGCTAGGAGACCACGCGCTGTCCCTCAGGTCAGCTCCTGGGCATCACAGCAAGTCTTTGTGCAGTTTGCAGAGCATGTTAATAGAAATAGTAAGGTGTTTAAAAATACCTATGTCCACTCAAATAACTTGTTACCCCTAAGGTATTATGTGTATATAATATATACATCCTATACTTCATCTTCCTGAAATAGTCTTACTAATATGAGAATGCTGTTTTATTTACTGAAGCTAAACTGGAGTATCCAATGTATAACTCTAGGCCATTTTAATTACTGTGTCTATGAGACAATGTGCATAGCAAATCATAAAGTCAGCATGTCTTCATCGTTCCAAAGAAAAATACTTTAATGATGTTTCTCTGCTTATACAGAGACGCAGTCAATAATTATCTTGACTTGGAATATTTCTTTTTTTTAAATTCCTGAGCAGTGAAGTTCGTGAGTGTCTGAAACTTGACCAGGATCACAAGCGGTGTTTTGCACACTATAAGCAGGTGAAGAAACTTAACAAGCTGATCGAGTCAGCTGAAGAGCTGATCAGAGATGGCAGGTAGGAGGCTTTCCTTGTCTGCCTGGTTGGGATCCAGAAGGCACTGAGCTTAGCAGCACCAGGACCCTGTACACTGTCGGCCAGCAGTGACTGCAGAGTCCTCACTGCTGCCATTTCAGGCTGTGGAGACCTGTGCTGGTGCTGGAGGGGAACTCGATGGGAGAAGCAGAGAATGCCAGGAGTAAGAGAGAGACTCTTAGAGAGCTGGTAGATATCCAAATTGTCCTCTTCAAGGGAATCACTTGAAGCAATGGGTTGTGTGTGTCTGTGGCAACGCTGTGGTGTAGGGGTTGATGGGCTGGGCCAGGACTGTTGAAGAGAAGACTTTGCACACACTGCTGCTGAGTAGAAGGTAGACTCTAACCTGCCCTTACCCCCCCCCCCCAATGCCTCTGTAGCTGTCATGAGAATGCTTTACTCACTTTACCCCAATGTCTTGCAAACTAATGTCTTGGATCAAGATGTTGATTAATTCTATCATTACTAAAGTCCCTCTTAGGTTGCCTTTTACAGCCACAGCTACTTTCTGTCCCTAGCTGACCTTAGATTCTAGCAACAGTAAATATATTCTTAGTTTCTATAGTTTTGCCATTTTAAAGAGTCTGAAAGAAATGGAAACAAAAACAATGTAAATGTTTGAGATGAGCCTGTATTCTCTGTCAGCATAATCTCTGGGCATTTACCCAGCTTCTTGAACTAATACTCCCTTTCTGTTTGTTGGTAAATATACCATGGTGTCACTGCCCACTATAGTTATCTAGCATTCGCTCACTGACGATCACCCATTGACTGATGCTGCTTTCTTTCACATGTTCTTTCTTAGGTTAGAGCAATAGAGCTCAGTGGCAGTGTGAGTGCTTTTGACTTAGGCAGGGTCCTGGGTTTGTTCTTCAGTGCTGCTCCCTGATGCCCACAGTGTGTGTGTGTGTGTGTGTGTGTGTGTGTGTGTGTGTGGTCTGTTTTGTGAATGTTTTCTGGGGAGACATGAACAAGTGTTTGCCAGTGACGGAGCACTTAGTCTGGTGACGTAGCAAGTCTACTGACTTAGAGGAGCACGGCTGGCCCTGAAGCAGCTCCACCACTGGGTTCTCTGTATGGAGAATGAGTTCCCACAGAGTCTCTTCTCTTAATGTCCCACTGCCTATATGCCCTGCCACGTGCTTTAAACTGATTTTATTCTATTTACCTGTGAGTGTAGGCAAATGCATGCCCTGGAGCGTCTGTCTGGGTCTCCCCACCACGTGAGTTTGGGGATTAGCTTCAGGTCGTCAGCCTTGTTGAGGATCATCTTTGCCGTTGAGTCATCTCACTCTCACACACACACACACACACACACACACACACACACACACACCCGCCCCAGGCTGTAGAGACTCCGTCTCTGTGTTCAACATTCAACATTAGAGGAATTTATTGGAAGGCAGGTCTTGTGCTCTTCCCATTGTATTTACTAAGCAGCACATAGTGAAAGGAGAGGGTGGTGTCTGCAGCTTTGGAAATAGTCTCCCTGTTACTCACTGGTTGCTTATTTCATAGATACACAGATGCAACCACCAAATATGAATCCGTCATGAAAACAGAGCCCAGTGTTGCTGAGTACACAGTCCGCTCAAAAGAAAGGATCTGTCACTGCTTCTCTAAGGTAACGGCCGGCGTGTTCCTAGACGTGGAACAGCAGCCACACTGGACTTAAAAATTGGTTCGTTCATTCAGTGCACACACTCCTGACCATCTCTGGTCCACACTGCTTGTTTTTAATTTATGTAGGCACTGAGTACTGAGCTCAGGAACTTGTGCATGGCAGGCAAGCACTATCCAGGCACACCTCCAGCGCATCTCATCTTTTCTTACATTTACTTTTAGGATGAGAAGCCCGTTGAAGCCATTAGAATATGTTCTGAAGTTTTACAGATGGAACCTGACAATGTAAATGCTCTGAAAGACCGAGCAGAAGCCTATTTAATCGAGGAAATGTATGATGAAGGTAAATTTTAAAGGAATTTGACTTGCAGTATCTAAAGGTTAAATTGTATGAGACCAACACATGTTCAGTTGCATTTTATTTTGAACAGATTTATCTGCAAATGGCTAAGAATTTGAAAAATTGGAAGTTATTCTGTCTTAGTGGCTCATAATAGGTATAGCATCTGAGGAAAGAGTTCTGTTTTAACCAGGTCAGTGGAATATGAAAGTATGTATAATACATACATACATAAAGTGTGCATATACATTAGTCTATGACCTCCCAATGTTAGCAGCATAAGGGTAAACTGAGCTAAGAACTTCCTACTAGAAGTTATGAGGGCCTCAAAATGTCAATCCTGGAGCATACTCAGTAATTAGTCGAAATATGGGATGCATTACATGTGTTGTCTTTTACCACATTTTTATAGTACTATATGAATAGTTAATTAGGGTTCTTTTGCTAATTTTTAAATTTATTTGATTTCCCATGGGTTTTAATCAGAATTATCTTCATTCTCTCCAGCATACCACCCTCCTTATATCATTTTAATTTTTATTTGTAATAGTCCATTGGCCGTCAGGCTGCCTGTAGGAGCACGTGCATGTGAGGTAGACTTGAACCATGTATTGTTTACTGTTTTAAAGATTACCTCCCATCGTGTAGAATCTGAGGAAATAAAACGAAAATTATGTAGCTACTGTATGCTGTGGGAAGTATTTTAGACTCAAACCAGTCCCTGTTTTTAATCATGTGCATACAGGAAACAACCAATAATTCGACACTTTTTATAGTAAGACAAATATGCATACTGTAACTTAATAAGTACGACTTAGAAGACCTGGCGGATGGGATGGCGAGGTGGCTCAGTGGGAAGTGGGGCCTGCCGACTTGTTGAGGTCAGGAGAGAACCCACTGCTGCACGTGTTCCCTGACCTCCTGTGGGCTATGTGGGCCCCTCTCCACCATTCAATTTTGAATGGCACAGATTTCTTTATGTTCACTGTTTTTCCACAAATAATAGAATTTGGTCTCAAAATCCTTTAATTTGTTTATTTAGAAAATGTGTGTCAAGCTTCCCTGAATAACTAACCCCAGACTTGGTAGAACGTATTGAACTTAGCCCATAGTTGTGCTCAGGGGCTAAGACGTGTTCCATGGAGAAAGAAAAGTGCAAAGGACTGACTAAGTTCTGGAGGAAACTTTTAAGATTCTGATTATTTTTCTAATCTAAACTGACACAAGTAAATTTAGTTCTACAACTAGGCCTCATCAGAGACCCAGCACCCAGGGCTGACACTGAAAGCTGGTTTCTAGTCACCGTCTGGTCATACCTAGATTTCAGACTCCCAGGCATAGTGAGTCTGGAGTCTAAGGAAAGAGTCTTACTTCCCTTGCTATGCAGTGGGCATTTAAGTCATAGTGGTGGTAAGATTGCTCTGTATAATATTAACTTACTTTGAAGGAGGTGTGGGGAGATGACGCCAGAGGGTAGACAAGTAAACCAGCCAGTGAGTTCTGTCAAACAGGAGTGAGAACTCCTGCCTCAATTATGAGTTAAGTCTAAACAAATTATGAAAATGGTACTCTTTAGGCTCTGAGAAGCAACAGTGCGGGGGTGGGATGGGGCTGGCAATGAGGACTTAGTCCAGCGTTGGTAGAATGAATAAAGGCACTGAATCGTACTCCCCTAATAGCATTTTCCTAAACATATCTTGACAGCCATTCAAGATTATGAAGCTGCTCAGGAACACAACGAGAATGACCAGCAGATCCGGGAAGGCTTAGAGAAAGCCCAGCGGTTACTCAAGCAGTCACAGAAACGTGATTATTATAAAATCTTGGGAGTAAAAAGGTGAATGACTGAAGCTTGCATGCTGTATTTAACTGCTTTGAAGCTAATCCAGCTCCTTTTGTCTTAACCTGGTTCTCTTTGTTTACTCATATTATCTCAGTCATATTATTCTAGCAATCTTTAACATCATGAACTATCTTCAGTATGTTATTACAGGCAATTTTTTTATAAAGTCCAGGAGTGCACTAATAGAGAGGAGCTGGTGGTGAATGAAGGTCGGGGCATCAATAGTTCCCATCCTTGACTCTTGGGGAAGATTGAGAAGTAGACTAGCACTTTATTTTGGTTGGAGTGGGAGGGAAAAGGAAGCCCTCCCCTGGCCTAACGTTAAAGTTGTACTGTTATTGTAAGACCCACTTTCCGGGTTGGTTAATAGCACTTGGTCTTGCAGAGGACCCAGGTTCCACTCTCAGTACACCATGATATGACTCACAACCATCTCTAACTCCAGCTCTGACCTTCTCTCTGGCTCTCCGTCATTGCACACACATGGTGGTCACACATGCAAGCAACATATACATAAAATTAAAATTATCTAAAAAAAAAAAAGACCCAAGTAGGCCGTCAGCTTTTGTAGTATTATGTAAACTTAACCTAAAATAAGGGGTTCAGAGGTAATTGTGTGTGTGTGTGTGTGTGTGTGTGTGTGTTTTATTCTGATTGACAGGGCCTCACTGTATAACTCTGGCAGGCCTGAAATCACAATGTAGCTAGCCTTAAATTCAGAGGAATTCATGTGCCTCTCCTCTATGTACTTCTGAGATTAAAGGCTTGCACTATCGTCTCTGGTGTGAAAACCCTTTTAATTCCAAGAAAAGCCTAAATCATGGTAGTGTGGAGACTCAGAAAGTTACAGCTGTAAAGACTTGTACTGTAAGATGCTTAGTGAGGTGTCCCAGGAAGCCTCAGATTTTAGCTTAGTGGTAGTGGGCTGGCCTGGCATACAATCCTCAGTATTTGCCCCCAACCATCCCTATGGTCCCAAAAGGAAGGAAAAACAAAATTCAGTATCTAGAACAGTATGCTAAGTCTTTGATCTTGAACTTACATCTTTGGAACTTGTAGGAAAACCAGGCTGTGCACACACAGAGCTTACAGTATTTTTTGCTGTGCTGTGATGAACCACAGGCTGACCATGTGCAAGGCAAGCTCTCTCCCACTGACTTCTCAAACAGGACGACCAGCCCAGCTCTTGTGGGTTTTTTTATGAAAGGAAGTTGGACCCTTTCTCTTCCACATGAGTTTGGGAATCCTCGTATATGGTGTAGTAGAAATAATATTGAATGTGGAATATCTTTTTCCTGACAATTACTAAATAATTTCCCTTATCCTTCAGAAATGCCAAAAAACAAGAAATCATTAAAGCATACCGAAAATTAGCACTGCAGTGGCATCCAGATAATTTCCAGAATGAAGAAGAAAAGAAAAAAGCAGAGAAAAAGTTCATTGACATAGCAGCTGCTAAAGAAGTCCTCTCAGACCCAGGTACCTCTGCTCTTGAAGCAGTGCAGTGAGTGGCTCTCCCGCCTGTCCCCATCCCAGGCGGGGCCCGGGTGCACTGTGGAGTGGGGTGTGCGCTGGGGGGCAGTGGGTGTTGGTGAGTGCTGTGGTGTCACCAGTCTCTTTCTGCCTGAATTTGGGAACTCTGAGGTAAATGGTGTAGTGGAAAGAATATTGAATGTGGAATACTTTTTTCCTGCTTGAACAAGCTCCTATCACTTCTTAGATTTTTTTTCAGTCATATGAAAGAACAGCACTGAACATAACACACACATCTCTTAGACTCCTCTTAGCTTCCTAGCTCAGTGGTGGATGATTCTTGGTACCAGATTCCCAAATGTCTCAGGACTTGGTGAGGAAACCAGTATGTCAAGCTGGCTTACAAAAGATGAGAGTAGACTAGCTGCTGGGCCTATGTGCTCCCATGGGTGTTAGCAGAAGTCTTGCTCCAAGTCACGTGAACAGACTTACTGTTTGACACGTATGTGAAGGAGACAGGCAAGGAATTCATTCATACTGCTTTTCTGTGCCTTTTCTATGTATGGGGATGGGCATTCTAATTTGAGCTAGAAAGGTTCAACAATGAGGAAATCAAGTTTTGCCTCTTGAGCAAATCTTTTCTGTGCATCCATTTATACTACAGAATTGAAATGCCTTTTGTCCCAAGTATGGTGTCATCTAGTAAGCACTTTGTTATTGAATATGGTAGGTACTGCTCTGTTTCTCAGATGCAAAGTGCATTGCAATTTGTAATGCAGTGTACTGGTTGGAGCAGAGTCAGGGTCTGTAGGGATTTGGAAGTGTGAGGGGAGTCCTGTCTCCTCCTGCCAACCTGGAGAGTGCCCCTTTGTGTCCTTCATGTCCTACATTGTGGGAGGAAACAGCCTTATGGAGTGTTGTCTCACCTGTTGGGCCAGATATCTCCAGGAAGCTCCTCAGATACTCTGGAGGGACTCAGTGAGGCTCTTGCTGAGGGACCTCAGTTGGGGGGAGAGTAATGACAAGCTGTTCTCTGGCGAGCATGACTTTGGGAGTTCTCTTTGCAATTGTTTTCTTCAGGATGGGAATGGGAAAGTATGGATTTGAGTATTAAAGCCGTGCACCTATTCCTTAGATTAATATGTGGGTCTTAACTTACGTTTTCTTTTATCTAGAAATGAGAAAGAAATTTGATGATGGAGAAGATCCTCTTGATGCAGAGAGTCAACAAGGAGGTGGCGGCAACCCCTTCCACAGAAGTTGGAACTCATGGCAAGGATTCAATCCCTTCAGCTCAGGCGGACCGTTTAGATTCAAATTCCACTTCAATTAAACCAGCTGTTTTACTGCCCCTCCTCTTGGTTATTATTTTTAACATTAAAGAGAAAGTTTGTTTGGGATTCTAATGGAAACAAAATGGAACAAATCTTTTAGTTTGTCCATGACCAAAGAGTTGTTTTAAAGAAAAAAGCTGTGCTTGTTGTAGACTTAAGGTTGATGGGCCTGCCAAGGTGCGAAGCAAGGAATTGTACTTCTGACGAAGCAGCCTATACTCATTTTGTGACTTCTGGGAGAAGTGGTCTGAGGTATTTATCCAATGGAGGTGTTCAAAAAGCATTAACTATACATTTGTAACCCTGGAGCTGACAGATTCTAGGCTTGTGTTCTAACCGTGAGGAGGAGCTGTGATCCTTGATGGGTTGTGTCTCAGTATTAAGGGAGTCTGAACAGCTGAGCTTGATTCTCGGAGGAACAGTTATGCTCCGAGGTTGGCCATTCACTTGGAGTGTTTCCAGTCAGCAGCTCTCACTGCAGGAGGGAGAGACCGTCTTCCAGGAAGCTTACCAGCGGGTGGTAGGTCGGATGTCCAGGTGTAGACTGCAAGTATTTTTGTTGTTATTTTATATCTATAGGAGAATACCAATTTCACTTGAATTTAATTGTTAAACTAAACAGAGTAAGTTAAAATATATGAAAGAGGCTCTGTGGTATTTTAGACAATACTGTGAAAGCCAGTTTGAAATACTTTTTAAGAAAGTGAAGTTCCAAGTTGTTTGGTAGAAATTTCCTGTCACAAAATTGGTTGAGATATGGCAAGTTGCTCTGTCAACCTGAGCAGGGCATTATGGCTGCCTCTCGAAAGCAGCGCGGGGAGGCAGCATCTCCTCCTCTTACTGGTTTCCTCCAGTTGTCTCCGCTGTGGTGTCTGATGGGTTTAGGACTGGATGTTCCCTGGTGGCCTATTCTGTGAGAAGACAGTAGAGGCTTGCAAATCCATTCAGCTCTGGCTGTGTACCTTCTGTCATTCATGTCACAGACGGCATTTCCTCCTGAGACATTCCCGCCCCTCTTACTTTAAAGCAGATACTTTTTAAAGAAATGTACTTGTCAGTATTTGTATACTGAATAATTTTTGCCCTGACCTAAAAATCTGTTGCTGAATCAAGAATATTGAATATTTATGGAACTACTGATGCTGTACTGAAAACTTAAAAGAATGACTCTGCTAAGGATTATCACCTCTATTCTAGAAAGGTTATTTTTTTCTTTTTGTTAAAAACACTGTGAGATTTTTTAAGCATAAAGGTCTAATATATTGCTTTTATGGAATTAAACATTTTAGTTAATTGTGGGAAGGAAGCATGAATGTAGCAGCCAAGCACAAATCATATTCTTAACCTATAGTCATATCATCCTGAGCAGATATAGAAAAAGATTTTGTTAACTGCAAGAACATGAATTATATAGTTGAGTTGGGCAAAACATTTAAGTGCTTTTTGCCTCTACTTAGGAGCCCATTCTTACCCAGACACTTAACAGTCATTTCAAAATACCTTTCAGCTTTCATTTTGCTTCAGTGTCCTAAAATTCAAGACAGGCAAGAAAACTCGCAGCGTTTATCCCAGCAGTAGAGACAGGCAGAGGCAGGTGGATCCCTAAGACTGGGCCGGCTTGGTTTCCATAGTGAGCTCCATGCCAGGGCTCCACCAAAACGTTAAAAACAGTTCAAGCCTGTGTCAAATGTTGAATGAAAAATAAAAAGCATTTCTGTGTGTTTTCAACTCTTAGTAATCTTATGTTAACTACTTACGGTGCAGTTGTCTTTCAGTCACTGACAGTTGTGAGAGCCCAGTGCTCACCAGCAGAAAAAGAGGCGTCACGGTGCTTATACTCTCCTTAGAGCGATGTAAATCGTGTGGAGCCAGAGGGACACTGACAGGGCTGGAGGTGGCCTGCATGGACACGTGTCCCAGATCCAGCTGCCTCCTAACTTGTTTCCCAGAGAGGTCTTCTTCTTCTTCTTCTTCTCCTTTTTTCCTTTTCCCCTTCCTACTTGTAACAACCCAAAGTAACTGAGCATTAGGCTTTGTCATTGCGAACTTTGGTGCCAAAGGCAGATGGCGTGGCAGGAGACGAGGGAGGATGTCCTGTCCATTCCAGCCTGGTTGTTGTCGGCTGCCCGTAGTGTCCAGCTTGTCCCAGATGAGTCCCAGTGTCAGCACGGCGTCTCTGCTGCCTGCCTGACAGTGCAGGGCATGTGGAGCCACGGTCCTGAAGATGCGTTCTCTGCCCTTTTCCGTCTTTTTTTGCAGAACTACTTCCACATTGCACTTTCTGTGTTTAGGAACTGCAGGGACTGTGTTTGTGCTAATTCTGGGGAAAACGTGATCAACGTTCACCGTGGCTGGAGTTCCGTTCTGTGCAGATGCTCGGTCCGTCCGTCCGTCCTTCCTTCCTTCCTTCCTTCCTTCCTTCCTTCCTTCCTTCCTTCCTTCCTATCCCAAGTGCAGTGTCACTGGGCGCTGTCCACTGCTCATCGCTCAGGAAGATGCAAAAGCATCTGCTATCGGGCCACTCCTTTTATTTCTCAGTTCTAAAACTTTACTTTCTTACTATGAATAGAAGAAAACCTGAAAAACATCTCAGTAGTTTATTAATGTGAATTGGATGTAACATCTTAATTTAAAAATATCCGTAGTCAGTGTTAAAAGTCTGTTTTTAAATAGCAGTATGCAGATTTGTCACTGGAGTTCTGATAATGAATGGAATTAAAATTTCTTTTTTTAAATGTAAGCAGGCATGGTGGCTCATGCCTGTAATCCCAGAATGGGGTTGCAATAACATGTCATTCTGACTTTAGGCTCCACTTCAAAAATACCAAATTTAAACATATATTCCCAAAAAGCGTGTGAGAGAGGATTACAGATAACTAAGTGAAAAATGTCAGTGGTCACCACTTCCTATTCCTGGGTCAGAAGCTGGCATGTAGCATGAAGACGGCAAGCTGTACTAGTTAGATGTGACTCTGCAGGCCCTGTGGTGCCAACTGCCTTACAGACACGTCCCTGGGTGAGTGGTGAGTGAAGACGGTTTTCTTGACTATACTTGACCTTGCTGTAGTGAAGGAAGGAGAGGAGATGGTAATCTCTAAGAGCTCATCTCTCCCAGACCGTATCATTCCTTTTCTATTAGTGGCAGAATTTATTCTGTAATTACAAATGATGTTAAAAGGGGAGGTATTTTTTTTTTTAAAACAGATGATCTCATTTGCTGAATGATTTAAAAGTAAAATTAGCCACTGAGTGGCTTTGTGTACAGTAACAACAGGTTTTATTGCACTGTCTGTGGTTGAAATACCTGTGCAAAGAAATGCAGGGCACAGGGGAGGTAAAAATTAGAGATGTTTGATAAGTTAAATTATTACTCTTAAGTTTATATTTGTTTTAAATGGGACTTACTTAAATCCATCTCAATTTAGTGTTTTAATAAAAAAGGAACTAAAATTATTTCCACTTGGGCTTACACATGTCAATGAGTATGGGCAATGTTTTTATGCCCGTGTATTTTCACATTTAATAAAAATATTTATGGTCATATCCACTACTTTCTTGCTTCTGATTCATGTTTATCCTTTAAGTTAAAGTTTTAAGAAAGTCCATCTTAGAAGTCTATTTCTACCTTTGTTTCACACAGAATCAGGGACCTAGTTGATGAAGGGCTTTCCTTTATGTGAGTTTACCAGGAAGAGCAGAGCACACCATGTACTAGAAAAATGGGAATTAAATAGTAGGTTATTCCTCATACGCTTTTAATATTAAAGCGTAACAGGTGGCTTCATCTGAACAATCACAATTCATTTGTGTCCTGGTTACATGAATGCATGGTACCATGGCTTCATGTATTAAAACAAATGCAGTTTTATTAATTTCAGTTAGGTTTTTTATATTGAAGGAAAAACAAAATACTTAAGTTTATATAGAACTTTTACAGAAAGGTTAGGAGCCTCCATGTCCTTAGTGGTGACCCTGCGGGCAGCACTGGCTGACAGGGAGGCAGAGGGGACACAGCTCCAGGTGGCGCTCACCCTCAGTTCTGGGCTCCAGAGTCCTGTAAGCAGCCTACAGTTTGTACCCCAGCAACTCTTTTTTTTCTCTCCTTTTTTCCCCTCATCTTGAGCAAATCCTTCCGTGGGAGATGGGTGTACAGCAAACAGAATCTTAGCATCCACACCTCCTGCCTTTGTCCAGTTTATGCCATGGCCCTAAAGAAACAAAACCAAAGGGGTTTGGTGACTTCCTCTTGGAAATCCCTCTCTCATTGGAAATGTTCTATTTCCTCACTTCTCTTCAATTTCTTTTTTTTTCTTTCTTTTTGTAATCATTCTTTTAAAAATCCTGCTTCTGCTCCCTTGAGAGTCTGGATGATGAGTCTTAAGCCACTGTCCCAGCTGGATCTTTGACGTCTGGCATAATGAGAGTGGTGGAGATAAGGCTGGGGCAGCGCCAGAGTTCTTGCTTCTGAGCACTGGGTCATCGGTACCTTTGAGTCCAACGTTCTGGTGTGTCGCTGTATGTTGTTGGGGTTTTTTTTAAAGACGTGGTTTCTCGGTAAACCCCGGCTCTCCTGGAATTCATTCAGTAGACCAGGCTGGCCTTGAACTCAGATCCACCTGTCTAGGATTCCAGAGAGCTGGGCATAAAGGCGTGCGCCACCAACACCTGTATTCACATTCTAATTTTCAGCCCCTTTAGGGTTGGAGAAAGTGAAAACCACTCAGTTACAGAATGTAAAGGTCCCCCCCCCAAGGAAACACCATGACTAAGCTACCCTTGGCTTAACCTTCCACGTCAGACTGTTCATCACTGAAGGAAGTCAGGGCAAGAGCTCAAACAGGGCAGGAACCTGGAGGCCGGAGCCGATGCAGAGAGTGTGTGCTGCTTACTGGCTTCCTCAACCTGCTTTCTTGTTAGGACATCAGCCCAGGGATGGCACCACCCACAATGGGCTGGGCCCTTCCCCATCAATCAACAATTTAAAAAATGCCCTACAGGTTTGCCTACAGCATGATCTTATGGAGGCATTTTCTCAGTTGAAGTTCCTTCCTCTCAGGTAACTTTAGCTTTTGTCAAGTTGACATAAAAGTATCCAGTACAATTGACGCCTTATCAATTTGACACACAAGCACATCACTGTAAAGCCACTACCTTTCCTTTTTTGTTCACCCCCAAGTTCACACATTACACATCACAATATAAAACATTTTACAGTCTTACAAATTCAAACACTTTAAGATTTCAGTCTTGGGGTTGGGGATTTAGCTCAGTGGTAGAGCGCTTGCCTAGCAAGCGCAAGGCCCTGGGTTCGGTCCTCAGCTCTGGAAAAAAAAAAAAAAAAAAAAAGACAAAATAACAAGATTTCAGTCTTAAAAAAAAATTCAAAGTCTTAAAATTGTAAGTCTTTCAATTTAGGCCCCTATAATGTAAAAAAAAAAAAAAAAAAAAAGAAAAAAAAATCTTATTTCAAGAGGGAAGAACCAGGGCACAGTCACAATCAAATCAAAGCAACTTCAGCTGTGTAAGTCCCTCGACGCCTAGTATTCACTCGTGGCCTTCTGGACTCCCCAGGGGCTGGGGCCACTTCCTGGCTCTGCCCTCTGCAGCACATACAGCTTGTCTTCTAGGCTCAGACTGGCTCCAATGCACAGCTGCTACTGTTGGTGTTTGTCCCATGGTACTGGTGACTCCAAAATGATGGGGTCTGCTGCTGCAGTCGGGCTGCACATTCACCAGTAGCCAGCCTCTCCTGTGCCCTCTTTGTGGTGCCAAACCTCAGCTGCTCTCCCTGACCACACCTGGGAGGTGGCCATTAGCGAGCATGGCTGTCAGCATGCTGGACAACCTCTAGAATACAGCTTGTGTGCGACCCTTGGGAAATACTTCCTAGAAGACCACTTCAGGGATGTTGGTCTTCTTCAGAGCCGATTCTTCTGTCCCAGCAAAGCAAAGATTCTACATCAGTGGTTCTGATCTCTTGTTAACCACAACTAAGTCTTCAACTACAGCTGATCAGATTCTTCACATAAATGGCCCGGTAGAGTCTTGGCTTCCCTCTGAAACTGACTCCACTGTTTACACTGTGCCTCCAGAACAGCCCACTAATCTATCAACAGCTTCTCAAGTCCACCATTCCAAAGTCCTCTAATGATCTCCCCTAAGACAAGATGATCTGGTCTGTCATAGCATTAGCCTGCTCCTGGTGCCAATTTCTGTCCTAGTTAGGGTTATCATTGGCGTGATGAAACACAATAATCAAAGCAAGTTGGGGAAGAAAGGGTTTATTTGGCTTACACGTCCATAGTGTTCACTGAAGAATTTCTGGATGGGAACGCAAACAGCAGGAACCGGAAGGCAGGGGCTGCTGCAGAGGCCACGGAAGGTGCTGCTTACTTGTTCCTCATGGCTTATTCAGTCTGCTTTCTTAACAGAACCCAGGACCACCAGCCCAGGGAGGGTGGCACCACCCACAGCTGGCTGGACCCTTCCCCTATCAATCTCTAAGAAAACTTACTTACAGGCTTGCCTACAGCCCCATCCTATGAGGACAGTTTTTAAATAGAGGCTCCCTCCTCTCAGATGACTTTAGGTTCTGTCAAGTTGACAGGAAACTATCCAACCCAGGTCATTTAAAAAAATGTCCTTGCAAAGAAAGACATAATTCAAAAATCTGGATTTTCCAGCATATTACTCATCTAGAATTGAGACATGTAAATTAATCTTTCAAATCACAAGATGAGAAAAGGAGGCTATCAAAAAAATTTTTTTCCCTGAGGCAGAGTTTCACTGTGTAGGCCTGGCTGTCCTTGAACTCTCTCTGTAGACCAGGCTAGCCTTGAACTCAGAGATCCACCTGTCCTCCACTCCTGAGTGCTAGGATTAAAGGTGTGCACAACCACCACCCAGGTGTGCACAAATACCATCTGATATTTTATGTCAGAAATTGCAATATAAATCGAAATGTCTTAAGAAATACAGTGAGCGAGGAGGGAAAGGAAGGTATTCATTGGAATGCGTGGAATGGCCAGGGGAAGGGTATTGCTCAGGTTTGGATTATCGTAACTGTACCCTAAAGGTTCGATTCTGAGAGGCCGCCCACCAGCCTTCTCTGGTGCTGCTGTAGAGTGGAGATGGAACCGCATAAGAGGTCAGACACAGTAGAAAAGGCTACTGGTGGTGCCCTCATGGCACAGGCCCTAGGCCCATTCTCTCATCTCTTGCTTCTCAGCAGTGATGATGTGAGCCTCCTCCCCTAGGAAATATTACATTCTCAGCCCAAAGCAATGTGGGGAAGTGTCCATGGACTGAAACCCTCAGTAAAAAACCAAACCAAACCAAACCAAAACAAAACAAGAAAATCCTTTCCTCTGTAAACTGTTTATTTGGATATTTTGTCACAGAAAGTGGATGAATCTGTATATTTTTCAAATTCTCTATAGGCTATACTATCAGATACAGCAGGATTACAATCTTAATTCTGAAGAGCTCAAAGGAACCAAGGCACAGACAGCTTCTGTCTCAGTATGGAACTTGTACACAAGCCCGTCCCAAGATGAACCATCCCATGTCTAGATGTAAAGGGTTCCTCATTACGCTGGAGCTTTCTAGATGACCTGCAACCCTATCTGACGGGATCTGAAAGGGGTGAGCGGAACTAGGCAGCCACTGGGCTCCATGAAATGTTCCTCAAGAAGAGTCTGGAGAGCTTTTGAAACAGGCGGGAATTCTCATGGTAACATGGAACCTGTCAGAGGTGTCCAACCTTTCTACAGATATGCTGGGCCTTATTCAGAATTATTCCTGGGATGTACAAAGCCTACCACACACATGTAGCCAAGGGGCCACAGGTTATACTATACATCTAGATCACAGTTGTGTGGATAAAATCTAAAGGATACTGAGGAATGTTCTAGTCCCAAGATGCCGCAAGTATAGAATATTTGAGTAGTTTAAAAATATGTACTATTCCTATTTATCTACTTAAACACAGCAGGGAAAGTCTTTTACTTAGCTTCTTTAGGAGTATACACTCTAACATCCTTTACCCTATTTCTGTAAAAGTATCCAGTCCTTAAAAAAACATATAGTAGGGCTTATGCCTATCAAACATCAAGAAGAACACAGATATAGCACAAGATTAAAGTCTATGACTCAAGATAAATGATTACAGTGCAATATGACTTCCATTTAATTGTTAAAGTATAAAATGGGCTTTTAATAATTCAGAGAAAACTATGAGTTCTTTTTCTTAAAAAGCACAAATTTCTGTAATTTTAAATGCATTTTTTTGAGTAAGGAAATACAGGTGTATTTGAACCAAAAAGGACCTTCAAGAAACTTCAAGGACATCTGATGACATCAAACTAGCTGGTGAAAACAACAACAGAAACACCACCACCAGGAGGAGCAGCAACAACAGCAACAACAATGACAACAGCAACCGTAACAACCACAGCAACAATGACAACACCAGCAACAATGACAACAGCAACCGTAACAACCACAGCAACAATGACAACACCAGCAACAATGGCAACAACAGCAGCAGCACCTTAAGCACCAGGGGGAAAAGGAAGAGTCCATCAATCACATAAATTAGGTTTATTTTAAAACTTTACATGTGTTTTAAATAAAGCATATAAACAGTCAACCTATGTCAATAATTTGAATGAAATGGCCTACTAGTCTTAGCAGTTCCACAAATTTCCAGCAGGCGGCGGAATTTCATCTTCTGAAAACAAGGCTAGAGTTCATCATGAACTGAAACTGCAGGGAATGGAAAGTTGATTTAGTATTTGAAATCTCAAAATAAAAAATTAACCTAAAATGTCAGCAAGGAATGAGATATATAAAACGTTCAAATTTTGGCAGATAGTCTTGCTTATTAATTAATATAATATTATATATTATCTATATGTTGTCATTCAGTGTGGGGATAGCTCTTTGTACATTTTGGTACCCATTCAGATGCACCATAAACATGTCTTTTTAACCACCTATAAATGTGAATATACACAAGTCTATGGAAATGAATACACACACACACATATGCAATTAATATTTTGTGAAATAACATTAAAATACTATAATCATCTAAGATTATATGCTATTTAAAATTAACTAGACAGAGACCTTTAGGAATACAGGTGGATTATGCAGCATGCATAATGCGCCTGTCATTACTATGATGGACATACAACAGTAAGAAGGTATATATGGTCCTTTTCTATTACAGGAGGACAGAGCATTCCGACTTATACTAAGTACCATACAGATGCAAGTTCAAGTCTAATGAGGCCTCTGTAGCCCAAGGTTCTCCTGACCTCCATACCCTAACTGGCTGAAGAGGATTCAGAACACAGTGATATTTTGTAGGCAGAACTTAAAATATTAATGAAATGCAGTCTGATCTTTAATTTGACTTCCTTTAAATTCCATTTCCAAGATGATAAATATAAGAGAATAATAAAAGAAAAATTGGCACAAGATGCTGTTGGGGCAGAGTTCCTAACGATCATCTTCATCTAGAGAGTGGGGTGCTGAAGTCACCCACTATTATTGTGTGAGGTGCGACGTGTGCTTTGAGCTTTAGTAAAGTTTTGCTGACATATACACATCAGTCAATACCCAGCCAGGGTGCTTTTCCGATGGTGGTCTGGGAGGTTCACTAGAGAACCTCAGCAGAAGTCAGCCAGGGAAGCGATGAGAGCAGAGGGTCTGTGCTAAACAGGCCTATCACTACACAGCAATCCTTCCACAACACAGAGAGAAACTGAGAGGCTGTGATTATTCCAAGATAAAAAGCGGGCCTCTTTTGTATAGGCATAGCATTACTGAGCATGGTATGAAGATTATTCTTGTATTATTCAATGCTGATTTCTGTGCCCTGATAGCTGGTTGCAATCCTGAGAATCTCCTGTCCCACTGTGTTATAAACATTTCTCCCCAATTATTCGGATTGGTCAATAAAGCTAGCTCATCAGCCAATGACTGAGCAGGGGAGAGTCTAGGGCTGGACTTCCTCCCAGCCAAGGGAGGAGCTGGAGAGAGAGGAAGTGGAGATTCCACAGGGAGAGAGCTCATGAGAAAACTCCAGAGGCAAGAGAGCCAGATCAGAACTAAAATGTAAGTATCATGGGGATTTGGGCTAGGAGGGAGCCTCATTAACTTAGAGGATTAAAACTGTAATATTGCTCAGTTGTGCCCCTAAAGCTGGTTAAATAAATAAAATAGCTCAGCCTCAATTATTTGAGAGCTAGCTGGGCTAAGAGGAAAACTTCAACATACTTATTAAAAAGCCCCTAACTGTGTTCTTTCTCCCTTTCCTTCTTCCTTTCCCTCACTTTCCTCCTTCCCTTCCCCATCAATTCCAGTCCAGTTTGTGTTCCCCAGCTCCTTTTGGGTGTGGCACCTGCCCTGGAGTGTGTACCATATCAGAGCACCTAAGAAAATTAACCGTCCCCAGCAGCTATCACATACCAATAGCTCTGCAGCTAAGGGTGGGCTTCATGCCCACTTTCCCCTCTCCATGCTGGGATTTTTGTTTTATTTTGTTTTAGAGACTGGGTCTTTCTATAGAGATAGTCTTAGCTGTCCTGAACTCATTATGTAGCCCAGGCTGACAATGAACTCACTAGATGCTGGAATTAAATGCATGCCCAAGCTGGGGGCTCTGTGAGTGCGTCTGTGAAGTCTTGTGTATGCTGTCACAGCTCCTACAGTGTGAGCTGATATATGCAATGTCTCCAGGAACTGTTTCTACTGCTGGCTCTTATAAATTTACACTTCTTCTTTCCAAGCTTCAGATCCCTGAACCTTGAGGATTGGAACGTGATCCAGACGCTCTACAGAGGGCTGTGTATTCCAAAGTCTCATATGTAATCCTGATCTTGAAGGAAAATGCTTACAAAGTAAGGGAGATTCCCCACAGATGTGGATGCTCATTAGTAAACTCTGTTCTAGTGGCACATGGAATGTCACCTGTTCATTACACATACAACCAAAGAAAAACATGATATTTGCATACTATGCCTACTGCCCAGAACCATCAATTAACTCTCCTTTTTGGACAAGTATCCTACTGAAGAAATAGACATCATGATATATTGGAAACCCATGATAGCTACCCACGTTGTTCAGTTTTATTCTGTTGTTCTTAAATATATGCCAATATTTAAGAAACTCCAAATATGTGAAGAAAATAACAAATGGCAAGATAAGTACACAAACCAGCTTAGTACATGCAAACAAATACTCAGTGAGGGAGATAGCTTCTACTACATGCAAACAAATACTCATTGAGGAAGGATAGCCTCTACAACATAAGATACTCAGTGAGGAAGGATAGCCTGTACAATACAACAAGATACTCAGTGAGGAAGGATAGCCTCTACAATGTAAGATACTCAGTGAGGAAGGATAGCCTCTACAATGTAAGATACTCAGTGAGGAAGGATAGCCTCTACAATGTAAGATACTCAGTGAGGAAGGATAGCCTCTACAATGTAAGATACTCAGTGAGGAAGGATAGCCTCTACAATGTAAGATACTCAGTGAGGAAGTTCTACTGTGGGGAAACTCAATGCCGTCATGCAAAAGAGCAAAGCTGATCACTGTCTTACTCCATATACAAAAATGAACTCAAATATATTAAAGACCTAAAGGAAAACCTGGAAAAAGTTAATGACATTGGGGTTGACAATGATTTCTCCCATAATAAAACCAAGGCATAAACAATAAAAGCAAAAAATTCACCAAACCTAAAAACTCTGTGCATTAAATAGCACATTCTCAAGAGAAATGTAATCTACAAGATGAAAGAAATACACACAAATTATATGGTAAGGTGTGATAAGGTGTTAATCTTGCATACAGAACTCTTAGAATTCAATGACAAAAAACAAAAAACAAACGAAAAAATCCCCCAAAACTCAAAACCACCAACAAAAAACCCAAATTGATTCAAAGATGGGGAAAGATTTTAACAAGCATGTCTTTGAAGATATACAAATGGCTAATAAGTATAAAAAAAAGATGTTCAACGTAATTAATAATTAGATAAATGCAAACAAAAACCCCAGTGAGACTGAGGTGGAAGCTGCCTAAAGAGAAAAGCAACAGAAACCTTCCAATAAGGAACAGCATTGGTGAGGATGGGGCGGAACCAGAGCATGGGTTTACTTGTAACCCTCGGGAAAATAGAATGGAGGGTAACAAACACTTAACACCTAGCATCTGACTCATCAAATTTCATTTCTGTAGTCGAAGGAATTGAAAGTAGAGACTCAAAGAGATACTTCACTGCCCAGAGCTGCATTATTTATGGTAGCTAAGAAATACAAACAGCCCAGCTGTCAAGGCTGAAAAGATAAATGAAATGTAGACAGATGTATTCTACCTACTATTTAGCTGTTACCAAGGGAAGCAGGACTGGGGTGCAAGTCAGTAGTGGAGTGTGTGTCCAGCCACGGGCCATACTTATCAGAAGCCTGGAGAGGCCACCTATCCGCGAATCTTCCACCTTTCTGGATTCCCTAGGGCAGAGACCCCCTGCCCAACCACAGGCCACACCTGCCAGAAGACCAGAGATAAAACAGGACAACAAACACACATCCAACGATGACAAACCCAGAAGGTGGCACCCAGACCTATAATCCCCCCAAAGCTATATGCCTAGACATGTCCTTACCAGCAGTAAGGACACAGTCAACAATATCCTGGGCCATCCCCAGAGCCCAGCTATCCTACAACAGCAAGCCCAGAACATTCTAACACCACTGAAGCACAAGAAAAAGACCGTAAAACCAACTTTATGAAGATGATAGAGGTCCTTATAGGAGCAGTGAATTAATCCCATAAAGAAACCAAGGAAAATACAAACAAAAATGGAGGAAATGAATAAATCCCTTAAAGTCAAGAAAGAAACAGTGGAAGGAAATGAATGAAATGGTTCAAGACTTGAGAACAGAAATAAAGGCAATAAAGAAAACTGAGGGAACTGGAACTTGAAAATCTAGGTAAGTAAGCATAGACTACAGACACAGCATCACTAACAATAAAGGAGATGAAAGACAGAATCTCAGGCATGGAAGATATGATAAAAGAAATAGATACATTGGTGAAAGAAAATATTAAATCTAAAACATTCCTGACACAAAACATCCAGGAAACCTGATACACCATGAAAGGATCAAAGCTAAGAGTAGTAGGACTAGAAGAAAAAGAATCCCAGATCTAAGGCCCAGAAAATATTCTCAACAAAATCATAGAAGAAAATTTCCCTAAGCTAAAGAAGGAGATGCCTATAAAGACAGAAGAGACAGAACACCAAATAGATTGTTCCAGGAAAGAGTCTCCACACAGCCCCCCCCAACTACTGCATAATAATCAAAACACTAAATATACAGAACAAAGAAAGAATTTTAAAACCTGCAAGGGAAAAGGCCAAGTACCACATAAAGGTAGAACTATCAGAATTACACCTGACTTCTCAATGGAGACTCTAAAAGCAAGGAGGGCCTGGGCAGAGGTCTTTCAGACTCTAAGAGACCACAGATATCAGTCCAGACTCCCACACCTAGCAAAGCTTCCAATCATCATAGATGAAAAAGAAAACCAAATTATTCCAAGATAAGTCAAATTTAAACTTTTCACAAATCCAGCCCTAAAGAAGACACTAGAAAGAAACCTCCAACCCAAGGAAGTTAACTACATGCATGAAAACATTGGAAATAATTTCACACCAGCAAAACAAAAAGAGGGGAAACACAGCTACACACACTCACACACTCACTCACACCACTACTGCCACTGCCACCAAAATAACGGGAATTAACAAACACTGGTCACTGACGTCTTTCAATATCAATGGACTCAGTTCCCCATAAAAACACACAGAATAACAGAAAAGCAATTAACAAACACTGGTCACTGACGTCTTTCAATATCAATGGACTCAACTCCCCATAAAAACACACAGAATAACAGAAAAGCAAAATGCATCCTTCTGCTGCATCCAAGAAATACACTTCAGACATTACTTCAGAATAAAGGGTTGGAAAAAGATATTCCAAGCAAATGGACCTAAGAAACAAGCTGGTGTAGGCATTCTCAGACCTAACAAAGAAGGCTTCAAGCCAAAACCAATCAAAAGAGATAGGAAAAGAACATTACATACTCAAAAAAAAAAAAAAATCCATCCAAATATTTGAACTCTTTTTTCCCCTTTTTCTTTTTGATATTTTCTTTATTTACATTTCAAATGTTATCCCCTTTCTAGTTCTCCCCCCTAGAACCCTCTTGTTCCGTCCTCCCTCCCCATGCCACTATGAGGGTGCTCCTCTACCCATCCACCAACTCCCGCCTTCCTGTCCTGGCATACCCCTACACTGGGGGCATCGAACCCCCTTGGGCCTAAGGGCTGCTCCTCTCACTGAAGTCCAACAAGTCCATCCTCTGCTACATATGCAGCTGGAGCCATGGGTCCCTCCATGTGTACTATTTGGTTGGTGGTCCAGTCCAAGGGAGCACAGGGTGGGGGTCTGGCTGGTTGACACTGTTGCTCTCCTCATGGGCCTGCAAATCCCCTCCTTCAGTCCCTTCTCCAACTCCTCCATCGGGGACCGCACGCTTAGTCCAATGGTTGGCTGCAAACATCCACCTATGTATTTGTCAGGCTCTGGCAAAGCCTTTCAGGAAACAGTCATATCAGGCTCCCGTTAGCAAGCACTTCTTGGCATCTGTAATAGCTTCTAGGTTTGGTGTCTATAAGGGATGGATCCCCAGGTGGGGCAGTCTCTGAATGGCCTTTTCTTCAGTCTCTGCTCCACACTTTGACTCCATATTCCCTTCTATGAATATTTTGTTCCCCCTTCTAAGAAGCACTGAAGCATCCACACTTTGGTCTTCTTTCTTCTTGAGCGTCATGAATTAATTGTTTTTAATAGCTGAGTAGCATTTCATTATGTAAATGCATCACATTTTCTGTATCCATTCCTCTGTTGAGGGACATCTGGGTTGTTTCCAGGTTCTGGTTATTATGAATAAGGCTGCTATGAACAGAGTGGAGCATGTGTCCATGTTATATGTTGGAGCATCTTCTGGGTATATGCCTAGGAGTGGTATAGCCTGGTCCTCAGGAAGTAGTATGTCAAATTTTCTGAGGAACTGCCAGACTGACTTCCAGAGTGGCTGTACCAGTTTGCAATCCCGACAGCAATGGAGGAGTGTTCCTCTTTCTCCACATCTTCAGCATCTGCTGTCACCTGCGTTTTTGATCTTAGCCATTCTGACCAGTGTGAGGTGGAATCTCAGGGTTGTTTTGATTTGCATTTCTCTGATGACTAAGGATGTTGAACATTTCTTTGGATGCTTCTTGGCCATTTGAGTTTCCTCAGTTGAGAATTCTCTGTTTAGCTCTGTTCCCCATTTTTCAATAGGGTTTTTTGGTTCTCTGGAGTCTAACTTCTTGAGTTCTTTTTTATATTAGATATTAGCTCTCTAGGAGATGTAGGATTGGTAAAGATCTTTTCCCAATCTGTTGGTTGCCATTTTGTCCTATTGACAGTGTCCTTGGCCTCACAGAAGCTTTGCAATTTTATGAGGTTCCATTTATCAATTCTTGATCTTAGAGCATAAGCCACTGGTGCTCTGTTCAGGAAAATTTCCCCTGTGCTCATGTGTTCAAGGCTTTTCCCTACTTTCTTTTCTGTTAGATTCAGAGAGTCTGGTTTTATGTGGAGGTCCTTGATCCACTGGACTTGAGCTTTGTACAAGGAGATAAGAATGGATCAATTTGCATCCTTCTACATGTTGACAGCCAGATGACGCAGCACCATTTGTTGAATATGGTGTCTTTTTTTTCCCACTGGATGGTTTTAGCTCCTTTGTCAAAGATCAAGTGACCATAGGTGTTTGGATTCATTTCTGGGTCTTCAATTCTATTCCATTGATCTACCTGCCTGTCACTGTACCAGTACCATGCAGTTTTTTTTTTTAATTATTATTGTTCTGTAGTACAACTTGAGGTCAGGGATGGTGATTCCCCCCAGAAGTTCTTTTATTGTTGAGAATAGTTTTCGCTATCCTGGGTGTTTTGTTATTCCAAATGAATTTGAGAATTTCTCTTTCTAACTCTATGAAGAATTGAGTTGGAATTTTGATGGAGATTGCACTGAATCTTTATATTGCTATTGGCAAGATGGTCATTTTTACTATATTAATCCTGCCAATCCATGAGCATGGAAGATTTTTCCATCTTCTGAGATCTTCTTCAATTTCTTTCTTCAGAGACTTGAAGTTCTTGTCATACAGATCTTTCACTTGTTTGGTTAGAGTCACACCAAAATATTTTATATTATTTTTGACTAATGTGAAGGGTGTCATTTCCCTAATTTCTTTCTCATCCTGTTTATCCTTTGAGTAGAGGAAGGCTATTGATTTGTTTGAGTTTATGTCCAGCCACTTTGCTGAAGTTATTTAACAGGTTTAGGAGTTCTCTGGTGGAATTTTTGGGGTCACTTAAATATACTATCATATCATCTGCAAATAGTGATATTTTGACTTCTTCCTTTCCAATTTGTATCCCTTGACTTCCTTTTGTTGTCTAACTCCTCTAGCTAGAACTTCAAGTACTATATTGAATATTGAATATTGAATATATTGAATATATATATATATATATATATATATATATATATATATATATATATATATGGCAGCCTTGTCTAGTCCCTGATTTTAGTGGGACTGCTTCAAGTTTCTGTCCATTTAGTTTGATGTTGGCTACTGGTTTGCTGTAAATTGCTTTTACTATGGTTCGATATGGGCCTTGAATTCCTGATCTCTCCAAGACTTTTATCATGGATGAGGTGCATGCCTCCGGCCTCACCCGAGTCCTCAGTCGCTCTGCAGGCTCCAGGGATCTAACAGTTATGGGATTTAGAACTTCTTCCCTGGGGAGGGTGGCATGGTTGCCAGGGACTCCCTCTCCTTGTCCAGGGGCCTCAACCTTTGACTGCTGGCCTAAGGAAGAGACGGTCAGGACCTTTTGTCAGCTGTTCTCCCCAGGGTACTCTGCGAGCCTGTGTCACCAAGTGATAGGGGAAAATTTACGAAGATAACAAATCGTACAATCAATCACTGCGGCTTCATCATGAAAATAAGGCATGAAGGTTCTACTGCCTTAAACTCTCCATCAAAACATCTAACACAATCCTAAATCCTAATAGCCCTGCCCTATTGCTGAGGTGCCACATGATTCACTGTGATGTGTGTTCTCTGTTTCTCTAATGAGTGATAATCACAGCCTGTTCAGCTTACAGGGATTCTTGGTGTTTTTTGGCAAAAGTGTGTTAGCAATTCTTTCTGTGTTATCTGTACCATCTTTTTCTGTGGAGTGAAAACATGCTGTTAGGTAGAAGATAGACATGAGCAGTGGAGCTAGGAAGAGTGGTCCTAGAAAACAGCCCACAACTTCTTCCTGTTTGTACAGCCTAATAATCTCAAACTACAAGCTTCATACCCATCACCCAGCAGACGGCCTACACTGCTAGGTATGAGCAAGCACCTCCAGGCAATACCTGATATCTGTTTTCAACTGTATCCAACTCATTCCAAACACATCATGTTCTCTGCACATCCAGTGTGAGCTCCGCCCATATAAGGTGCCATGTCTGAGTTCAAATGCCACCATTGTGAGGAATCCTTGCAAGGTAAAATTATGTGCAAAAGGATGGATCCAACTACTGCGTGATATGCTTTGATGCATATTGTGCCAATATCTGTCAGGAATGCCACAAGCCCATAGGTGCAGAGTCCAAGGAGCAATTCTGGCACAACAACTGCTTTCATTACTCCAAGAGCTCTCAACCCTTGGCTACTGAGACCTTTGTTGTCTGGGGCAATAAGATCCTATGCAATAAGTGTGCCACTCAAGAGGCCTTCCCCAAGTGCAAAGGGTGCCACAAGGATATTGTGGAAGGAGACCAGAATGTGGAATACAAAGGTACCATCTAGCATCAAAGCTGCTTTGTCTGCTCCAACTGCAAGGAAATCTTTGGAACCAAAGTTTCTTCCCTAAAGATGAGGGATTCTACTGTGTGGCTGTTATGACGCCTTGTTTACTAAGTACTGTATGAAATGCAACAAGCCCATCACATCTGGAGGAGTCAGTTACCATGATCAGCCCTGGCATAATGAGTGCTTTGTATGTGTTTCCTGCTCTGAGGAGCTGAGTGGACAGCATTTCACTGCTATGGATGGCCAGTATTTTTGCATGGATTGCTACATGAACTATATGGTCAAGAAGTGTGCTGGGTGCAAGAACCCCATCACCGGGCTTGGTAAAGGCCCATGAGCAGAATGACTACTGCCTCAGCTGCAAAGCCTGCTCTGTAAATCTAGCCAATAAGCATTTGTGTTTCATGATGAGCAGATGTACTGTCCTGACTGTGCCAAAAAGCTGTAACTTGACAAGGGCCCCTAGACTGTAAAATGGCATTTGAACTGTGTTTTTTGTCCTTACTGTCTCTGTGCTACACCAACCATAGGGGATGAGTGGGCTTTCACCTCTATGAAGCTGCTCCTCAGTCTTTTCTGACATTTTATAGAACACACGATAATCATATTAGGATTCAACACTGCAGCAAAAAATAATTTCTCTGTTGTTGCAATGGAAAAACAAATTAGATTGATTCTACTGTATGAGATCAGAAAAATACTAATCATATAGCCACTTGATGTAAGTGAGAAACATAGGCAATAAATCTTCCACTGAGATGTTCTACAAAATAAACATTTTGAACTTAAAAAAAAAAGACTTTTAACATAAAGCGATGTTGAATTTTGTCAAATGCTTTTTCAGCATTTAATAAAATGATCACGTGGTTTTTTTCTTTGAGTTTGTTTATGTAGTGGATTACAATGTTGGATTTCCATATATAAAACCATCCCTGCATCCCTGGGATGAAGTCTTCTTGATTGTGGTAAATAATTGTTTTGCTGTGTTCTTGGATTCAGTTTGGGAGAATTTTATTGAGTATTTTTGCATCAATATTCATAAGTGAAATTGGTCTGAAGTTCTCTTTGTGTGGTTTAGGTATAAGCATAATTGTGGCTTCAAAGGACAAATTGGGTAGTGTTTCTTCTGTTTCCATTTTGTGGAATAGTTTGAAGAATATTGGTATTAGGTCTTCTTTGAAGGTCTGATAGAATTCTGCACTAAACCCATCTAGTCCTGGGCTTTTGTTGGTTGGGAGACTTTCAATGACTGCTGCTATTTCTTTGGGGGTTATAGGACTATTCAGATGGTTTATCTGATCCTGATTCAACTTTGGTATTTGGTATCTGTCTAGAAAATTGTCCATTTCATCTAGATTTTCCAGTTTTGTTGAACATAGGCTTTTGTAGTAGGATTTGATGATTTTTTGAATTTCCTCAGTTTCTGTTGTTATATCTCCTTTTTCATTTCTGATTTTCTTAATTTGGATACTGTCACTGTGCTCTCTGGCTAGTCTGGCTAAGGGGTTAACCTATCTTGCTGATTTTCTCAAAGAACCAGCTCCTGGTTTTGTCGATACTTTATATAGTTCTTTTTGTTTCTACTTGGTTGATTTCAGCCCAGAGTTTGATTACTTCCTGCTCTACTCCTCTAGGGTGTATTTGCTTCTTTTTGTTCTAGAGTTTTTAGGTTTGCTGTTAAGCTGCTAGTATATACTTTCTCCAGTTTCTTTTTGGAGGCACTCAGAGCTATCAGTTTTCCTCTTAGCACTGCTTTCATTGTGTCCCATAAGTTTGGGTATGTTGTGCCTTCATTTTTCATTAAATTCTAAAAGTCTTTGATTTCTTTCCTTATTTCTTCCTTGACCAAGGTATCATTGAGTAGGGAGTTGTTCAGCTTCTATGTGTATGTGGGCTGTTTTTGTTGTTATTGAAGACCAGCCTTAGTCCAGGGTGACTGGATAGGGTGTACGGGATTATTTCAGTCTTCTTGTATCTGTCGACACCTGTTTTGTGACCGATTGTATGGTCAGTTTTGGAAAAGGTATCATGAGGTGCTAAGAAGAAGGTATTTTGTTGTTGTTGTTTAAGGATGAAATGTTCTATAGACATCTGTTAAATCCATTTGGTCCATAGCTTCTGTTAGTTTCACTGTGTCTCTGTTTAGTTTCTGTTTCCATGAACTGTCCATTGTTGAGAGTGGGGTGTTGAAGTCTCCCACTATTAGTGTATGAGGTGCAAGGTGTGCTTTGAGCTTTAGTAAAGTTTCTTTTGTGATTGTGGGTGCCCTTGCATTTGGAGCATAGATGTTCAGAACTAAGAGTTGTTCTTGGCAGATTTTTCCTTTGATGAGTATGAAGTGTCCTTGCTTTTTCTCTTTTGATAACTTTTGGTTGAAAGTTGATTTTATTCAATATTAGAATGGCTATTCCAGCTTGTTTCTTGGAACTATTTGCTTGGAAAATTTTTTCTAGCCCTTTACTCTGAGGTACTGTCCGTCTTTTACAGTCTGTTAGTCTATGTCTTTTTATTGGGAATTGAGTCCATTGTTATAAGATATTAAGGAATAGTGATTGCTGCTTCCTGTTATTTTTGATGTTATTTTTATGTTTGAGTGGTTATCTTCTTTGGGGTTTGTTGAAAGAAGATTACTATCTTGCTTTTTCTAGGGTGTAGTTTTCTTCCTTGTATTGGAGTTTTCCATCTATTATGCTTTGTAGGGCTGGATTTGTAGACAGATATTGTGTGAATTTGGTTTTATCATGGAATAACTTGGTTTTTCCATCTATGGTAATTGAGAGTTTTGCTGGGTATAGTAGCCTGTGCTGGCATTTGTGTTCTCTTAGGGTCTGTATGATATCTGTCCAGGATCTTCTCGCTTTCATCATCTCAGGTGAGAAGTCTGGTGTAATTCTGATAGGTTTGCCTTTATATGTTACTTGACTTTTTCCCTTACTACTTTTAATATTCTTTCTTTGTTTTGTGCATTTGGTGTTTTAACTATTATGTGATGGGAGGACTTTCTTTTCTGGTCCAATCCATTTGGAGTTCTGTAGGTTTCTTGTATGTTTATGTGCATGTCTTTCTTTGGGTTAGGGAAGTTTTCTTCTATAATTTTGTTGAAGACATTTACTGGCCCTTTAAGTTGGGAATCCTTGCTCTCTTCTATACCTATTATCTTTAGGTTTGGTTTTGTGTCCTGGATTTCCTGGGTGTTTTGGGTTAGGAGTTTTTGCATTTTGCATTTTCTTTGACTGTTGTTTCAATGTTTTCTATGGTATCTTCTGTACCTGAGATTATCTCTTTTATTTCTTGTATTCTGTTGATGATGCTTGTGTCTATGACTCCTGATTTCTTTCCTTGGTTTTCTATCTCCAGGATTGTCTCCCTTTGCGATTTCTTTATTCTTTCTATTTTCATTTTTAGATCCTGGATAGTTTTGTTCAGTTCCCTCATCTGTTTGGTTATTTTCCTGTAATTCTTTAAGGGATTTTTATGTTTCTTCTTCAAGGGCTTTAACTTGTTTACCTGTGTTCTCCCATATTTCTTTAAGGGAGTTATTTATGTCCTTCTTAAAGTCCTCTATAATCATCATGAGATGTGATTTTAAATTAGAGTCTTGGTTTTTTGGTGTGTTGGGGTACTAGGGCTTGCTGTGGTGGGAGAACTGGGTTTTGATGATGCCAAGTGGTCTTGGTTTCTGTTGATTATGTTTGTGACCTTGCCTCTCACCATGTGCTTATCTCTGGTGTTGGCTGGTCTTACTGTCTCTGACTGTGGCTTGTCCCTCCTGCAAGCCTGTGTGTCAGTAGTCCTGGGAGACCAGATCTCTCTGAGTCGAATTTGGGTATGGAAAGCTGTGGCACAGGGTAAGCATCAGGGTGCAGACAGAAACTGGAAGGATCCTGTCCCCAACTGTTCCTTGATTCCTGTGTCCTGTTGTCTCTGGGTGGGTCCCTTTTGGGCCAGGAATTTGAGCAGAAGTTGTGGTCTTACCTGTGCTCAGAGGTATTTCAGCACTGCTGGAAGACCAGCTTTCTCCCAGCGGTATTTGGGTATGGAGAGCTGTGGCACAGGATCAATTCTTGGCGCAGATGGAAACCCCAAATATTTGAATTCTTTTTATTGGGGAATTAACTCCACTGATATTAAGAGATATTAAGGAGTAGTGATTGTTGCTTCCTGTTATTTTCATGTTATTTTTATGTTTCTGTGGCTATCTTCTTTTGGGTTTGTTGAAAGAAGATTACTTTCTTCCTTTTTCTAGAGTGTACTTTCCCTCCTTGTGTTGGCATTTTCCATCTATTATCCTTTTTAGGGCTGGATTTGTGGAAAGATACTGTGTAAATTTGGTTTTGTCATGGAATATCTTGATTTCTCCGTCTACGGTGATTGAGAGTTTGAATACTTAACGTCTATGCCCTGAATACAAGGACACCCAGTTCTGTAAAAGAAACACTGCTACCTCTTAAAGTCACAGTTTAACCCCACAGCTGATATTAGGAGCCCACTCACACCAATGAACTCACACCAATGGACTCACACCAATGGACTCACACCAATGGGCTCACACCAATGGACTCACACCAATGGACATGGAATCCAAACAAAAACAAAACAGAGAAATATTGGAGCCAACAGACATTACAAACAAAACAACCTAATGTATTTACAGAACATTTCACCCAAACACAAAAGAATATAACTTTTTCTCAGCACCTCATGAAACTTTTTCCAAAATTGTCCACATACTCAGTCATAAGGGAAGTCTCAACAGATACAAAAAAACTAAATAACCCCTGCACCCTTCAGACCAGCACAGATTAAACCTGGGTTTCAACAACAAAAGAAAGAACACAAAGTCCACAACCTCATGGAAACGGAAGAACTCTCTATTGAATAACTACTGTATCAAGACAGAAATAAAGAGATCAAGATGTTCTAGAATTCAGTGAAATTGAACTGAAGACACACATACTCAGACTTATGGGACACAATGAAGGTGGTGCTAGGAGGAGTGCTCATAACACTGAGTGCCTTCATTAAGAAATTAAGAGATCTCATACCACCACCTTAATAGCACACCTGAAAACTCTAGATCAGAAGGAAGCAAGCACACCCGAGAGGAGTATATGGTAGGAAATAATCAAACTCAGGACTGAAATCAAAGAACCAGAAACAAGAGAACAATATAAAGAATCAATGAAACAAAGAGTTGGTTCTTTGAGAAAATCAAGATGGCCAAATCCTTATCTAAACAAAAAGTTGGAGGCAGTATATACAAATTAGAAACTAAAAGGGAATATAACAACAGACACTGGGGAAATCTAAAGAATCATTAGATCATACTTTAAAAGTCTCTACTCCACAAAATAGGAAAATCTAAAAAGAATGAACATTTTTGATAGATATCACTTACCAAAGTTAAATCAAGATCAGATAAACAATTTAAATAGACCTATAAACTCTAGAAAAAAAATCTGCCAAGAACAACTCTTAGTTCTGAACATCTATGCTCCAAATGCAAGGGCACCCACAATCACAAAAGAAACTTTACTAAAGCTCAAAGCACACCTTGCACCTCATACACTAATAGTGGGAGACTTCAACACCCCACTCTCAACAATGGACAGTTCATGGAAACAGAAACTAAACAGAGACACAGTGAAACTAACAGAAGCTATGGACCAAATGGATTTAACAGATGTCTATAGGACATTTCATCCTTAAACAACAACAACACATGGTGGTGAGGGTGTGGAGCAAGGGAAACACTCCTCCATTGCTGGTGGGAGTGTAAACCTGTACAGCCACTATGGGAATCAGTATGCTAATTCCTCAGAAAATTGGGAATCCATTTACCTCAAGACCCAGCTATACCATTCTTGGGCATATAGTCAAAGGACTTCCTATCCTACCACAAGGATGTTCAGTTATGTTCATAGCAGCTTTGTTTATAATAGCTGGAAACTGGAAACAACCTAGATGTCCCTCAACCAAAGAATGGATAAAAAAAAAAGGTTCATTTGCACATTGGAGTATTACTCAGCTGTTAAAAAGTGACATCATGAAATTTGTAGACAAATGAATGGAAATAGAAAAGATCATCTTGAGTGAGGTAACCCAGACTCAGAAAGACAAACATGTTATGTACTCTCTTATTAGTGGACATTAGCTGTGAAGTAAAGGACAATCATGCTACAATCCACAGACCCAGAGAAGATGAGTCACAAGGAGGACTCAAGGGGGGACACAAGGATCTCCCCGGAAGGGGGAATAGAATAGATTTTACAGGTGGGCTTCAGTGGGTAAGAATGAGGGGTCTGGTGCAAGGGGAGGAGTGGAGGGAGAGAGTCTTGGGAGAAATGTCTCTGGATTGTGGGACTTGGGGGACAGTGTGAAACCTGGTGTAATAGAAACTCCCTGGAATCCATGAGGGTGACCCTAGTGAAGACTCCTGCTAATGGGGGATATGGAACCTGAACTGGCCATCTTCGGTAATCAGGCAAGGCATCCAGTTATTGGGACATCAACCAGCTACAAAATCTTTGACCCACAACACGTCCTGCTTGCAAGATATGCTGGAGCAACAGTGGCTCAAAGCTTGTAGAAATGGCCTAACCAATGATTGGTTTAACTTGAGACCCACACCACAAGTGGGAGCCCATGACTGAAACTGCCTGGATGACAGGAACTAGAAACTGGATGGTCCAGAGACCGAGAGCAGAACCAAACATGACTGGTTAAAAAGTCAATGAAAGGGTTCCTAATAATAATCGGCTACACTCATGAACCAGTGCCTAGACCAACTGTCACCAGAGGCTTCCTCCAACAGCTGGTGGGAGCAGATGCAGAAACTCAGAACCAAGGGCTGGAAGGAGTGTAGCAGTCAGAGGGGTTGAGGACACCAGGACAACATGGCCAACAGAATCAGCTAACCAGGGCTCATAGGGGCTCAGTGTGACTGAAGCGGCAAACACGGAGCCTGCATGGGTCTGATTTAGGTCCTCTGTGTATATGTTGTCCCTGTGACTTCTGACACTGGGAGTGGATGTGGGGATGTCTCTGTCTCTTGTCTGTTCTTGGAACCCTTTTCCTCCTACTGGGTTGCCTCCTCCAGCTGTGATAAGAAGGGAGGTGCCTAGTCTTATTGCATCTTTCTATGCCTGTTCAGTTGACATCCCTTGGAGGTCTTTCTTTTCTGAAGAAGGAGTGGAGAGTATCTGAGTGTGTGTGTGTGTGTGTGTGTGTGTGTGTGTGTGTGTGTGTGTGTGTGTGTTGGAAGGTGTGTGTGTCTGGGAGGAGTGGGGGGAGGGGAGGGTTGAAGTGTATTGCATGAGAGAATAAGTATTAATTTTCAATGACATGGTGCACATTAAATATCCTGGATGAAGTGAATAAACTCCTAGAAAGACAAACACTTTTGTTGAATGATTATTTTGGGTGAAAACATGTTAAGGTAATGGCAAGTTTTAAATATAAGTGGAAGAAAATCTAGTCCAAGACTTTCAAGTCATGACTAAAGATATTAGGACTGAACAAGGGAAGCCTGGGTCAGAAATGACAATTCCCAAGGTAGAAGGTAAGGGTTTTTTAATGTGCTATGTATGACTTTTTCTTTGTAGTTTTGAGGGCTTGTTTGGACTTTCACATTTGGAAAATTAAGTATAATCGTAGAAATAAAATTTCCTGTATTTTTATCCTCTGTTTTAGTAAATACACTACCCATTGGCATAAATATGTGAATTAAAGCTATATTCTGTCTTAAATGTGCTTAAATGTTTCAGAGAAAGCCATTAGTATATGCCATTAATATACATTTTAATAAAAATTTGTAAGCTTAGTCTATGTAAAATAAAAATTTAAATGTATTAGATTTATCAATTTGACTTTTTGTGTGCACTTCCCCTCATATGTATGTGTGTGCCAGGTGAGGGATCGTGTCCATGGAGGTCAGATGAAGGTGTCAGAACGCCTGGAACTAGAGCTTCAGACGGTTGTGAGCCACCATGTGGGTGCTGGGAACTGGACCTGAGTGCCTGCAGGAGTAGCCCGTGCACTTACTTACCGAGCCATCTTTCCAGTCCCAAAATGAAATCTGAATCACATCATATACTTTCTTAATGAGATACTAACATAACGTAGTGGGTTCACTAAGGCCAGTCTGTGACTCATCCTGAATGCGTCAGCACAACACAGATATCACATGTCGCTGCAGGGCAAGCACTTACTCGCACTTTTCTTCTTATTTTCAAGATGATCTAATAGTGTCCGGATTTCTGTATCATATTCGACCCATTCTGGGACAATCCTTGCAGCGGCTTCAAGTTTGGGTTCTTTTGTTTTGGGATTATTGCACTAAAATTCAAACAAAAATTGTTAATAAAACAGAAACAACAACAAGAACAACAACAAAGACCACATTCCAGGAAACAAAGGAAATACTTGGGGGCCTTGGTTGGCAGTAGGGAAGACGTGATGTAATGCAGTTGTAAAAAGCACAGCCCACGGTGTATTGGGTGGCTAGACATTAGCCAGACTAAAGGACACCGGGGATGGCCTGTCCACTCCTTTATCGTCAGAGTCTGTGAAGCAAAGGACCAGAACAACATGAATTTAATTACTGGTTAGAAGTCTGAGAAGAGAACACACGAGGGAACTTTCTGGTAAAGGACAACGGTGCACTCTGTTATGCTATGCATCATGATACTCTGTCCTGTCCTGCTCTAAGACAGACCTATCACTTGCACAGAACAAAGGCCTAACAAGGATACAGCTCATACAGTGTAATACAAGGCAAGCTTACTATGTAGACGGGAGCAATAGTTTCTCTGGCAGTTGTCTACTCTTGCCTAATGAAGATTGTACTACTCTTCTCGTAATCTATATTACACTGTGAGTCTTGTCCAAATGCTTTCAATGGGGATCACTAAGACTGGGAGACAAGCCTGGACCCAGATCTTAGGGATGCAATCGTGTGCTTAAGTTTACTGTAGATGATGACAGGAGATAGAATATGGTTAGCCAGGGAAGCAAGCCCAAAGCAGCCGTTCTGAAAATGCCCTTGCTGGACAGTTCTATGTTATCACTCACCCTTGTTTGGGAGCTAAAGTAAGGATGTGACAGGAACTGAGAGGAGGCAGCTGGACAACTTGATGTTGGGCCAACTTGGCCACTAGAACATGGCCCAACCATATGTCCTTTTCTGCCATATGTCCTTTATAAAATGGCCGCCTATTTTCCAAGGCCCTTCCTCCTACCAGGAACTTTATTCTCTTTCCATTAAACTCATGTGGTAGTTTGAATGAAAATGGTCCCCACAGGCTCATGTACTTGAATGCTTGATTCCTAGCAGGTGCAATGGTTTGGGAAAGACGAGGGGGTGTGGCCTGGTTAGCAGAGGTGTCACTGGGGATGGGCTTGGAGATTTCAGAAGCCCATGCTACTCCCAGTTATCCCTCTCTGCCTGTGCTCGTACATGAGACGAGCTCTTAGCTATTGCTCCAATGCCACTGCCATGCCTGCCTGCCTGCCGTGCCCACCTGCCTGCCATGCCCACCTGCCTGCCGTGCCCGCCTGACTGTGTCACGCTCCACGCCATGACGGTCATGGATTCTAACCCTGTGCAACTGTAAAAGCCCAGTGAACACTTTTTTTTTCCTGTAAGTTGCCTTGATCATGGTGTCTTATCACAGCCATAGACAAGTAAGACAGAGGTTGGTACCAGGGGGCTGGCTGTTGGTGTGACAGGCCAGTCCTATCTGGGTTTTGGAGAAGTATGGAACACTTTGGGACTTTGGATTAGAACGTGGTTGGACACTGTAAGTGGGACTTCCCGGGCCTCCTGGTAGGGTCCTGGAAGACAGTAGTGCTGGGGTAATGTGACTGAAACTCCTGCTCAGGAGCTTTCAGAAGGAAACAGTATTGGCAACATTATCCACTGGGTTAGAGACCATTCTGGCGATATTGTGGCAACTACTGTAGATGCTTTCCGCCTTGTCTTAACCACTGAGTCGCCTCTCTAGCCCCATATTCCTTAATTTTTAAGTGTTTCTGAAAAAGAGCTGATTTGTGTCAACACCAAAATTCATGCCACCCTTTCTCTGTGTGTTCTATTGCTAAGAGAGACCTGTCCATCCAAAACCAAAAGCTCCTCTAACTTGTGAATACAGACATACCATCAACGCCTACCAAAAAGGAGAACTTCAAGATTCAAGATGTGTTCCCAACTCCTGTTTACCTTCTATAGTAGTCTATCTAGTAGAGAGATCATAGAAATGTTTTTCTCCTTCCTTCAGTTTTGAAAGTTTTGATGGATTTGGTATTCTGGCTTGGCAGCTATGGTCTTTCAGGGTTTGAAATACATTGTTCAAAGCCTTCATGGTTTTTAAAGTATCTGCTGAGAAATATGCTTTTATGTTGATGGACCTGATTTCATAAGTGAACTGGGGTTTGCCCCTTGAAGCATACATATACTTAAAGTATATTTTCTTTCTTTTTTTTTTTTATGTACTTAGGGTTTTATCTATAATATACTGTGGTAAAGTTCTCCTTTGGTCTTGTCTGTTCTCTATCCCTAGTTTATTACTTGACTGACATGCTCTTCTCACATATCCCCTGGGTCTCTCATGTTCCCTTGCACTGTCATGGGTCACCTTCAACCTTCTGTCCTCACAGTCGGCACACTGTCGGGTAGTTTACGGACCCTGAGACAGCTCTTCACTAAATGTGTCAGGGACCAAGCCTGAGGAGCAAGGCAGTGATGTGTGTGTGCCATGTGACGTGTACAACATCTTACTCAAAGGTGACCACTCCGTATGGCTCATGTGCAAAGGAGGATGCAGGCGCTCACCAGATCGATCGTCTTGGCTCTTTGTTTAGATTCGTCATCACACCAGGTTTCACACCACAGCCAGTCTTGAGGAAGAGACTTGATCGAAACTTGGTAAATCATATTGTTGGGAAGATCCTATGGAAAAAAACAATATGCTAGAGACCGAATGAAGTTGTCATTTGGACTTTAAATGATCATAAAAACCCATCTAATTTCAGATATCTCCAAATGTTAAGATTGCCATGCCTAATTTCAGCTAATAATGTTGTGTCACATCATGTGTGATCTCATGACCTAGCACCACACCCACAATTAGACGAAGAGCAAGGTCTGAGAACCAGCGCTCTGCTGCCTGCCGTGCACAGCCCCATTTTCTCTACTCCGTTGCCTATCAGAACCAGGATATAACCCAACCGGTGCTGACGTGTGCCTGCTCTTGTTACTTACTTCATTTTTAAATTAAAAAAAAGTATTTATCTTTATATGTATGGGTGCTCTGTCTATCTGTATGGATATGTGTCACTCTGCGTGTGTTTGGTGCCTGTTGAGGCTGGAAGAGAGTACCAGATCCCCTGGAACTGGAGTTATAGACAGTTATAGGCCACTACTGTCAGTGCTGGGAACCAACCCAGGCTGTCTGGAAGAGCAGTGCATGCTCATAACCTCTGAGAGCCCACTCCAGCACCTGTGTGGAACATCATCACATTCTCCACATTCTCAAGCAATTTTCCATCTCTTTGTTGGTAAAGATATTGCAAGAACAATTTCCCGTTTCTGCATGCTCAAGCTTCCTAAGCAAGGATTTCTGGCCCATGGTTTCAAGCATATTTTAAAACATGGCCTAGTAGCTAAAGACAGAGTCTTTTAGAGAGATCTAGTGTATTGTTACCGAGATATCTATTTATATTCCAGTCATAGAGCCCTTCCTTCTCCTTAGAAATGTAGATTTCTAAGCATACTACCTCAGCAAAAGACCTACCTAACCAAAGTATTTTGCATTAGACGTCCCATGTATCCCTAGGCTTCAGAATTTTAGGGTTCCGCTCTCACCAGTCCTACTAAATATCTTAGAGGAAGTCCTAGAAAAGTGTAGTGAAACAAGAAAAGGGAATAGAAATGTATAGATTGAAAAGAAGGGATGAAGCTACTGTTATCTGCAAGTGAGGGAACTGTTATTCAGAAGATGCTGTAAATCAGTGAAAGAGACACCTGTGTGAGCAGGAAGAAGGAAATGGCACCATTTGTAACAGGAAGAAGGAAATTATACTGAAGCATATTATACTGAAGGGAAATGACTACAAACAGAGAGCACCACAGTAAACAAATTAAGCCTGTCTCAGAAAGACAAGCATGTTTTATCTTATATGGAGTTTCTATACTTTATATATAGATATATAAAATCACGTATATATAAAAGAAAATAAAAAAGTGAGTAGAGAAACTATAGTATTTATATACAATGGAGTTGTCAAGGAAAAGCAAAATCCTGTCATCTGCAGCAAAAGTGAGGTGGAGAACACTGTGTTCAGTGAGACAGGCCTTCAGTACAGAGACTGACCCCTCACGCTTTTTCTCACGTGCGGGAACTAACAAAGTCCAACCTGAAGTGGAGTGTGGACTAGAGCCTGGAAAGGGGGCCCAGGGCGAGCAAACGGGAGGTGAAAGGCAGGGCAGCTGGCTTCAGTCGGGCAATGTTGTTGAAAATATCACAGAGTCCCATTAATATGTAAAATTAATGTGTTAAAGCAACAAAACCAAGAATATTATAGACTGTGACTTTACTTTTGTTCGTCTTCCCTCTTTCTCTGATCTTTATCGTGCCCCAGTGATAAGGCCATCTGGCAAATATTGCTGACAGCCCATAGCCAGCAGAGGAATGAATATGTAGTGCAGTGGCTTTTGAAGAAGTCCTAGAGCTCAGGGGATGGCCTTATGATATCAAGCACCGAAGAGGGTGATCCTGAGAGGTGCAGAAGAACATCCAACTAGGCCTGCTCAGATTCTGGACACAGACACAGCCTTTTTTTTTCCTTTTGCTACCAGGCTTTACAGTTAGGTGTTGTATACCAATAGATAGCTGATACAAAGTGTTTCTGGGTTTTGTCTGTTGAAAATCAAGCTGTGAATGATCATGTACAAGACATGGGTAACATATACATGCAAGTAGGTATGCACTTAATCTCCAAAGGAATACCCAACGTTCTTACATTCCTCAGGCACGAAGTGCTCACTTTCAGCGCTGGGAACTGCAGTCTGAGGAATTCTTTGGCCTCCACATGAAACCTATTCAAGTTCTGCCTTCAAGGGGACAAACGGGCACCCAACCTCACTGGCCATTCTGAGCTCCTTTCTACCATGTTTTCCTATTTTATTTCTTCTCCAAAAATCAACCACACACATATATGTATGCACACATATAGATATAGATTGTAACTAGAATTAAAGCATTCTAAAGGATTATGAATGGTTTTAGTAAACAGAAATAGTAATAATTTTTGGCTGCACTGTCTTTCATATCTGCTTAAATTATCTGAAATATTTTGGGGCAATAATGAATAATTTAATGGAATGTGAGGGAAAGGTGTTTGTCAGGTGGGTAAGTACATATTTTTCACAACCTACTTTAATAAGAGTTCAACCTCCCCTCGAACCCACCACCTATCAGAGGTAGTGGAAAAGAAATGTTATTAGGTACAGAGGAAGCATACCTGTTTAGAAATAGTTCTTTGGGGTGATTCCAATCTTTGTTTTTCTCAGTCCAGTCCACTCTGCAGATACCACACATGAACCACCAGCTGCAGTCCAGTCCACTCGGCAGACACCACACACGAACCACCAGCCGCAGTCCAGTCCACTCTGCAGATATCACACACGAACCACCAGCTGCAGTCCAGTCCACTTGGCAGACACCACACACGAACCACCAGCCACAGTCCAGTCCACTCTGCAGACACCACACACGAACCACCAGCCGCAGTCCAGTCCACTCTGCAGATATCACACATGAACCACCAGCCGCAGTCCAGTCCACTCGGCAGACACCACACATAAATCAGCAAGGACAGTTCAATCCAGAAGAAACAGAGAGGCTTGCTAATTGGCCTAAGTCTGGGCAAGCAGCAAGAAGCTGCAGAAACCTCACGACAAATTCTTTGGTGAGTTTCTGTTTATGACGTTACCTCAAGCAAAGCTCAACAACATAATGTAGGTGAACCAATACATGCCTGCTGTCAGCAAAGATTAGAAAGGCAGAGCAAAAAAGCTTGAGTTCCCACTGTCTGTGGGGTCATATTTATATTCTTTCTAAACATCACCTGTGTCTGCTTCAGCAAACATTCTTTCACCTGTCTGCCCCAGTAAAACATCATTACAACCTAACTGAGTCTCCAAAGAAACAAGCAATTCCCACTTTACAGATGTCTTCAGGGACAATGGAGAATGAGTTTTGTTGAAGATGAATGAGCACACAAAAGAGATGAGAGGGAGAGGGAGGCTTATTGCATGTGAAGGACTGTATGTCATGACTGGAATGAAGGAAAGGAAGGCAACTAAGACAGGTCTCAGAGAAGGAAATGGAACAGGTCACAGAAAAGGAAATGAGACAGGTCACAGAGAAGGAAATGGGACAGGTCACAGGGAAGGAAATGGGACAGGTCTCAGAGAAGGACATGGGACAGGCCACAGAGAAGGAAATGGGACAGGTCACAGGGAAGGAAATGGGACAGGTCACAGGGAAGGAAATGGGACAGGTCACAGGGAAGGAAATGGGACAGGTCACAGGGAAGGAAATGGGACAGGTCACAGGGAAGGAAATGGGACAGGTCACAGGGAAGGAAATGGGGCAGGTCTCAGAGAAGGACATGGGACAGGTCTCAGAGGAGGACATGGGACAGGCGGCAGAGACGGAGGAGTAAGTCGATTAGGAAGGGAAAAGTGAGAACAGTGCTGGATTAAGAAATACTCTGAACTTCAAGTAGGACGTTATACATAAGTAGAGATATTTGTATAAAGAGAATAAGCTTGTAAAAGATGTGGTAAAGAAACAACTTTGTTTGTATGAAGGATACAGACATTTTAT